>JAQQZT010000002.1:22656444-22678984 GCA_030068275.1 Clarias platycephalus | reverse complement strand
TGCGATGGATTGGCACCCTGTCCAGGGTGTACCCTGCCTCGTGCCCCAAGTCTCCTGGGATAGGCTCCAGGTCCCTGCGACCCTGAATACAGGATAAAGCGATATAGACGATGAGTGAGTGAGTGATCTCCCCCATCTAGGCAAAGATGTCATGACCAGAAGCACTCTCCCTTGTTCTCAGACTTAATCTGGCACAACTTTTTTAAAGCCTTTAATTTGATTTCAAGATACTTCCATAATATGCTTAAATTTAAGCTCTTTAAAACTTGCCCTCTGTAGGTGACCCTAAATATAGAGTAGAGTGAGGTACACAGACTGCTTGATAAACGGAAGCCTGGAACTTGGAATGATAGAACAGCTCTAAGTAGCTGAAGATGCTTAAGAAGCATTTTCCATATTATTTCAAAATCCATAAAAAAAATGTCTTGAAGTGGTTGACAAAAGTTTTAAACAGCTCTTGGTGTTGGTCCCAGTTTCCATCCTCTGAAAATCATGTCAACTGTCCGTTTCTTTTTCAGAAGCTAGAACCTCAAACAAAGGAGCTTGGTTGAAATACTCTGGCAGTTTGTGTGGAGAGTGATGGGGTCTACAGGTGTGTGATAACACCTCAACAATATCCTGCTTTGGTCATTAGAAGACCACGAGGAAGGGAGTGAAAGAACGATTTTTACCCCCAAAACATGATCTTTATAATGATATTAAAGTTGAACCCATAACCTTTGCTGCTGCAATGGTGAACACACTACCAGATATAACTTGGCCTATGGGATTTTGAGGAATTTTTAGACATTAATTTTTAATATTTCGCATTTGTTTTAAATTGATTTAGTTTTATTCCATTTGTATTGCCATGACCAACATTGCCTGAACCAAGTATCCATGCACACCCGGATTGGTGACAGAATTGCTGACAGAAATGATCTTTACCTCGATTTTACATGTTATTGTAAGTGCACAGAGAAGAATAGCAGAAGGCCCCTTGGCAAGGGTTTAATGGCCGGTTATTAGCCTTTCACTTATTCTAACAGGTGTCTTAGCCAGTCTTGGAGCCAACCATTACCATGTCACATTGATGGTGACCAAAAAGGCATAATCTTCCCACCACAAGATGTACCCTATTCCTTCCTTATTTAGCAATCCATCATTTACTGTAAGAGCCCAGTCTCACTGAGGGCAGCATAACAATGTTAAAGCGCATCAGTTCTGCTGCAGTCAGTGCTGTTCTGTAATAGAGTCTATCAAAGACGGAGCAATAGGAGGAGTCCTGAAGGGTTCTTATATCCCATGTATAGTATATATCCAAACAATATTTTTGGATTTTCAATCCTATGATTAGATGCCTTGATGAATGTGTAACCTGCGAAGGATTAAGTTGAGTTGACATGTCTACACACCACTTTTTTGGTGTCAACAAATGTGAAAAAACATCTACTGATAAGTTTCAAAGTTAGAACATGTTTAGTAATATGATCAATATACATTCCATATATTCTGGCAATAAATGCATTTCCTCGGAGGAAACAGGGTATTCTGTATAATGAAAGAAAAGCAAACTATACAGTATGAACCCTCAACATCTAAGCAATCATGACAATGAGCTTCAACATTAACATTGAATGGAAAGACGTTAGATTTCTTTTTTTTTTTTAACTTCCACAATATTAACAGAGGAAACTATTTACCCCAGGTAAACTGCAGGTGATTGTCACCTTCAAAAGTCTGACCGCATCAAAACGATCTTAAAAGAGATCGAAACAAAATCAATGTGGCGACAGAATCTAGATATGAAACGGCGAAGCACCTCCAACACCGTCATAGGTGTTATGTGAGATTCATCTTTCAACATCACACAAACTTTTCACCTTGTCTGAGGAGATAAGTGGCGAGGGTGGTGCGGCTTAGGCTTTGTCTGGTAGCTGTCATTCACACAATGAGAAATAACAAAAGGACTTATCCAGGTCACATCAGATTAGATTTAAAGTTCTTAAGAAACAAGACAGAGATTAAAATGCAAGTCTTTAATGCCAGTGCTCAGTTAGAGCCCCTTTTCTTCCTTGTCTTTGCTCTCTCTCCTCTTTCTCTCTCAAACTGTGACTGCACTGCTTGGCAGTTGTACTTCAACAGAGTGACGCATACTTCCACATCTCCCACACAGCGATAAACGAATGTGTGTTCGCTTTCTCTTCTCTCCCTGCAACGGATTATCTTTCTTCCCTCGCTCCTTCCTTTTCTCTTTCCCTTGCGTCTCTCTCCTCTCTCCTGCTGTCTCTGCTACTGCGGTTTGTCATGCTGAGGTGGGATTATGGAGCGTGGCAGAGAAGACAGTGTGTGTGTATGGGTGTGTGTGTGTGTGTGTGTGTGAGAGAGAGAGAGAAAGAGAGAGAGGGGAAGAGGGAAAGAACGATGCAGAACGCTTCAGCACTGCAGGAGAAACCAACCCCTCATACAGCAGAAAGAGAGGGGGGGGGCTAAAAGATGAGAGGGAAGCAGTGAGCGAGGAAGGATGGCTGGAAAGCTTGTCACAGTCATGGACTTAACTAGTCATGGAGGAGAAGCCGGATGAGTAATATTACAGCTGGAGAGAGAGGTGCACACGAGGAAATGAACGACGAAGAAAAATGGACAGAGAGGGAAAGAGCGAGAAATACAGGAAGGTGACTAAATAAAGACAGAATCGATGGGAATATTTAGGTGGGGTAATTACAGCGAATGGGAAAGTGGTTGTTAAACCGACAGGACACTGAGGAACATATCTATCATTTTCTGCCATTACACACCATGTTCCTGCGGTGAAATCCGACTGTCGTTATTCAGTTAGCTGGTGTGTTTTGTCAAAAAATGTAGCCTGCCTTCATAAAAGAGATCGAACCAACATGATACATGACCACCATGAGACCTTTCCTGAAGACAGTCAGCAACCATTATGTCACAAGGAAGCTAATTTCTCAATGTGTTGTAGACTATTACATTGACGTTTGTTATATACTTGTATAGTGCTTTCAACATTTAAAGCGACTATTCAGACATCCTTCCGTAGGTGTTGCTTCCAGATGATCAAGCCAGTGGTGACACTCTCACCCACTCATCGCCTTTACCGCTTTGTGAGCCTATCCCAGGAGACTCAGGCCATGAGGCGGGTTTACACCCTGTACAATCCATAATAGGGCACACACTCTCACACACAATTTGGGAACAGCCATTAGCCTAATTTGCACCAGAGGAAACCCCCCAAGCACGGGGAGAACATGCGAACTCCATCTACACAGAGACGGGACCCAAACCCGGCCAGGAATCGAACCCAGACCCCGGAGGTGCAAGGCAACAGTGCTAACCACTAAGTCACCGTGCCGCCCTCCAGAGGTGACAATGTCAGGGAAACCATAGTGGTTACATGTGTGTGAAGGGATGTTCCATATAAACGTACTGCAAACACTGGTCTTGGGATGAGAATGGGACAACTGTCTCTGATTGCTGTAAACGTTCTGGAAAGGTACAGTACTGAAGTTTGCAGCGAGATTATTCATGTGAGATTATTTATAGACTGAATACACACGGAATGCCTCACAATTTAAGGTCAACACTACTGTAATAATAATAATAAGTAGAAGAAGACACAAATTATTAAAGATGATACCAACAATTACATAATTATCCTAATTATAATAAGACTACACACACACAATTATTATAATTATATTATATTATAATTATTATATACAGAATGACTCAAAAAATGTATACAAATTTCGACATGGAAAATATATACTGTATATAATGACGGTCACATGATAGCATTAACTATGGTGTGAATACTGACATCTTTAGAGAAAACATAATACTACACATTTCTGCCATAATTCAATTTGAGTTTAAAAAAAAAAGGGTATAGATAAAAACTGTTGAAGTGTGTATACGTTTTTTGGGCCTCTATGTACAGTATATGTTGACAAAATCATGGGCACCCAAGGCAAACTAAAGGCCAGCCTGCCTGGCCCATTGCCAGAAAAGCCAATGCAGCATAAATCTCCTAGAGTTCAATGTTGTTAATCCAGCCTTCAAATTCCCCAGATCCCAATCCGATTGAACGACCATGGGATGCGACAGACAAACAGATACGATCTATGAAGCTTCCCCTGCAACATACAGAACCCAAAGGATCAGTCGATAACGTCCTGGTGCCAGACACCACAACACCCCCCCAAAGACCTTGCAGAGCCACGCCCCAGAGTGCGGCATAAGGGGAACCTAAAAACTACCTAAACACTAGACACCACCACTAGAGATCACTGATTTAGACGAGTGTTTTGGGAAAATGTACATTGTTGACATTGTTGACTGCTGACAACATTTTCCCCAAATTATTCCAAAGTAATCATTTGTTGAAAGCTTGTTTTGGAATTCAACAAACACCCGGACGAAGTGTTGCTGTACTTGTACAGATGCTCATTTAAGAATAATATGTGGTGGTCTCTTCTTTTTTTTTCCAGAGCTGTATATATAAAACTAATATACTTTACTAAAATATAACATTATATAATGTATATAAACTAATTATGTCAGCAGGGAAAATTTACGATAAAAAAAGTTTTTATTTTCTTTATATTTCTTCTGTACATGACCATGAAGAAACTAAGACCTTTAACCTGCTTGTTTTTATAAAGCCATCAAACTGTCTTACCAGCTTCAGTCTGCAGACCTGTTACAAAACAGGCCCGTAATTTGATAACACACACAAATGTAATTTCCCTGGTGAAAGTAAGAACAAAATAGTCCAGGCTGTTGTCTCTGTGTTGTGTATGGCCTCTCTGGAGGGAAAAAAAAGATACCGCAAACCTACATGTTGTGTTTCTCGAAGAAAGAGCAGGCCTACTGTATGAATTATTTTAGATGTCCATGCAAACATACATAGATACACAACAACAGTCCAGAGAGCTTCTTCACTAGGACAAATGATAATAGCTGCCCCTCAACACAGCTGAGGAAATGACTTCATTCCCATGCTGACAAAAAAAAAGAAGATCCAAAGAGGCCATACAGTGTTTTAAAAATTCATGAAAGCTTGTCAGACATACAGTATATAAATAACGTACAGAAGGATTTGTATATGGTGTGTGCCTGCAATTCTTTCTACCACAAATTTTCTTCAGTGAATTTTTCTAAAGTAGCTGTGATATTAGTGTATCCAAATATTTTCTCAGTAGACTACTATAGTGGACGTCTGTCTGCTGCAGAACGAATACTGGGCCTGAAGCATGTGACCTTCAGCGCTCTGTGCCTTCCAAAAAGCCGTCCAAAACTAGATCACTGTAAAGGACAGAATAACTCTACAAAAGTATGCTAAGGGAAAAAAACACAGAGCAGTTTATTTGATATACCTTGCTTGTATTTACCCTTTCAACATAAAATTTATATCATTTATTGACTGTAGCCCATCTGTCAGCCCGTGTGGGAAACAAATCGCTGCCATAATCACATCCGATCTGATGTCAGGGAGAGTCGGACAAGCTACCATATCCAGCCCACAGCCGTCCTGTGGTCTGAATCAGATAAAGGGCGAGATGATGATTAACACCCTCTGCATGGAAAAGCATAAGGTATAGTCTCTACCAGTACATCTGACCTCCATCCACCCATCCATTCAGGTCCAATACCCTTTGATGACAGTCCCAGGGAGCATTTAAGCAACTCGAGCATTTAAAACTCCAGAGGTCTTTAGGTCATCTTTACAAAAATAAGATGTTACTAGTTACACAGTGAATATGCCCTAAAGATGATTTGTTTTTTAATATCATAATTAGTCCTGAAGACATCTGGGGTATTAAAATCTTTAAGGCTTTAATGGGCCCTGAAGATATCCTTAGTGGTCTCTCGTTTATATTGTCCTGAAGAGTCCTGCCTGTGCCCACTGAGTGTCTTGAGACTTGACTTCATCAGGTCTTTGATGTTTAAATACTTCAAAGAAGCAACCCGATAATGATCTGTTAATTATGTGAGCCAAAACCGACAGAGACACACAGGACCAAAACGATTGTCAAGTTAGTACAGCCTTCATCATAGATTCAGTACATTTGAAAAGGCTTCGTTCAACACCAATCGCTGTCCTGTTTTCTAGAATGGCCTGAATTTAGTGATGACTAAATATTGCATGCCAGATAAAATATGTATTAGCCCGCAGTGCACTGATTATGATGCATGTACAATGCCATACACACAAGCAAGAAAACCCTAAATTTTAAATAAACAGAATGGAACTATGATGAAAGTAATCAGGAGATTAATTCTTGATCATGCTTAAGAGAGTCCAGGAGAGACTATTTGGTTTGCTCTCTGTGCAGGAAGGATTAAATTCCTCTCTGTCATGTTAATCAGAGTGGCACTAGACAGATCATAAGCACACGTGTGCTCATGTATACGCGTGTTATCTTTCACTCAAAAGAAGAATACCAACAAAATGTCAAAATGTTATGCCAATGTTAATTTGCCAATGTATCAGCTTTTGAATGACCTCGGTACAATGCTGCAATTAAGACTTCAAAGCAATGTTTATTTATATGAAACTGAATTATATCCTTGAAATACTACTTATATCAGGGTTTTTTTTTTGTTACTAAACCAGTTTCCAGACGGGACTTGAACCTGATGCTGTTATGTAAATTCACACTTCCTAAACAACAAGCACAATGAGAAAATGTACAAATGAACGAAAAAACAAATGAATCTAGAAGCAGCCAAAAGAAGGAGAAGAAAAAAAAATTTGCATAATCAGTGTGAGCCTACAGGTATACAGATCTGTCATGTTATGTTATGCACGGATGCTGTGCGATTCGCACGGTGTTCTTACAGATCAGTTAACCCTTCTCAAGTGATAGCTTAAGGTGATATGAGAAAATTCTAGTAGCTAGTAGATTGCACACACACACACACACACACACACACACACAAAATGCACGAGTATAGTGTGTTGTCAATGAGCACAATTGCAATTCCTCCTCCATATTTTTGATAATAAAAGTCATTATCTGGTATTTTTAAAAATGTGACTTAATAATAATAATAATAATAATAATAATAATAATAATAATAATAAAGAGTGACATCTATTTGTACGTTGCCAAATTCTCTGGGCACTATGGGACTAAAAACACATTTACACAATGCAAAGTACTTCTACATTTACTTCAATGTGCTGTTTAAAAGAAAAAGCTGAGCGTTTAAGAGAACAAGAACGAAAGAAAAAGGTCATACAAATATGTGGTATAAAGCTAGCTAAGTGCCAACATCTATAGAAAGCAGCAGAGCTTGAGATGGCAGCATGCTCTGCCAAATCTGCACAGACAAGTAAACAAGTGCAATAACGACACTAATAAACTTAGAGCGTAGGGTCATATCCCTACAAGTCTTAATAATGTGCTATATGCAATATTAATTCCTAATTCACAAAATATCCTGTTTGTCTATCTGCATTACTAAAAGTCTATAGTCAGTGTTGGGCTTTTACCTGTTCCTCATGTAAGCACTATAGCAACACCAGCTGTGTTCCATCAGCTTGAAGCACTGCACGTGGAGGCACGGTACATATGAGCCTCTTTGTATTTTTTATAATAGAGCTCAGTGTGTAGTTCTCCACCAGTCAAGTCTCAAAGGACCGGCACGGTGTGTGTGGTTTCTGTCCTTGTAGCTGTGTGTGTGTTATAGCTGCATGTAGATGTGCTTTTCCATTCCTGGATGTGTATTTTTAAGGACCAGATGCCAATTCAATAAATGTGTAGAAAAAAAAGAAGAAAAAAAAGTATCAGGAGATGTAAGTACTTTTAGTTGTGTTTATGCCTGCTTTCATTCATTCATTCATTCATTCATTAGTCTTTATGTTCTTTGTGGCTAATTCCCATAAGCAGTCAGCTCTGATCTATCATACAACAGCTACCACCTGGGAATTATGAAGGCTAATTGTGAATGTGCTTCCTCTGAGATATGTGAAGCCAACTAAATCAAGCTCTTTTTGAACCGCTGCTCATGCGACATCACATCACAGGCTCGGAGGAATGAGCTATCTACCATCTTTCAGATACATGAGCTTATAGACACAAATAACTGTACTGTAAGTGACTATGATTGGGAAGAGAAAGTATGCCATTCCTTTTACTCAAAGTGCACGGGCAATCTGCGCCTCGCATTTGATGGTATATAACTTCTCTGATTACCCAAAAATATAGTAAACGCTCAGAAACCCTCTTGCACTTTTGATTTTGAAGTCATTGCTTAAATAATGGCAGGGATGAGGATCAGCACCTCGAAATCTGTGGCCATGGTTCTCAGCAGGAAACCGATGGATTGTCTACTCCAGGTAGGGAACGAGTTGTTACCCCAAGTGAAGGAGTTTAAGTATCTCGGGGTCTTGTTTACGAGTGATGGAATATTGGAATGTGAGGTTGGCAGGAGAATCGGAGCAGCGGGGGCGGTATTGCAGTCACTGTTGTGACGAAAAGAGAGTTGAGCCAAAAGGCAAAGCTCTCAATCTACCAGTTGATCTTCGTTCCAACCCTCACCTATGGTCATGAGCGTTGGGTCATGACCGAAAGAACAAGATCGCGAATACAAGCCGAAATGGATTTTCTCAGAAGGGTAGCTGGCTTTTCACTTAGAGATAAGATGAGAAGCTCAGTCATCCGTGAGAACTCAGAGTAGAGCCGCTACTTCTTTACGTGGAAAGGAGTCAGCTGAGGTGGTTCGGGCATCTAGTAAGGATGTCACCAGGACGCCTCCCTAGGGAGGTGTTCTTGGCACGTCCAGCTGGTAGGAGACCACGGGGCAGACCAAGGACTAGATGGAGAGATTATATCTCCACACTGGCCTGGGAACGCGTCGGGATTCCCCAGTCAGAGTTAGCTGAGGTGGCTGGGGAAAGGGACGTTTGGGGTTCCCTGCTGGAACTGCTACACCCGCGACCCGACTTTGGATAAGCGGTTGAAGATGGATGGATGGACGGATGCTTAAATAATAATATACAACATTTAGTTCTAACCAAGTAATCTGACTGAACGAGAGCCATTGCACAAGTAGTGATAATAGATGGTAACAACATTGGGTATTGCTCCAAGTTATACAGTCGTTAATTATACTAACGGTTGGTAACAGCATGTGTGCAAGAAGACTGGTTGCCATACAGAGGAGAGACCAGCTAAATGCCAAAACCCACATTCAAAACCAGTCACAGGCACACTTTCCACAAAATAGATGATATTGTTACTGTATGTCATCTTAAACAACACTTTGTCTCCATAATAACTGCTTCTAAGTCATTTTGAATTGCCTATATGTTGTTGTAAATAAAACCAACAACCAAATGCGAGTTACAAAAATAACTATCTTCTAATGCAAGGCTTAACCCAAATCCATCGCTAACCCCTGATCAACGGCACTACTTGGTGTGTGGGACAAGTGGATTGTACATTCTACATGATGCACTAGATTTCCATTTAATGCTATTTGGGATTCGACTACGGAAACCAGAAGTTAACAGAGCGGATATTATTAATGCAGAATAAATGGAAATATAAAGAGAAATATAATACATTTACAGGACTTTCCACCACGGCCATGGTTTATTCTCCTCACCTTTTGGCGACATAGTACCAGTAAGAATTTAAACCCACACTTTACTTCCACACCTGTCAATTACACTAACTGCCAGTTCACCAGCTCCACCAGTCATAGTTAGCTAGTTACAACAGTCGCGGAGGAATAGGTGTTGGCCGGGCAAAATAACTGAATGAACCATGCAGATATCCGGCACAACAGCAATTGCTTAATTATTCCTTTTAAATAATTGTAAATTATGGACTCACTTTCGATACTACTTATCCTGTTCAGGGTCATGAGAGGCCTGGAGCCTATCCCAGGAGTCTTGGGGCATGAGGCAGGGTACACCCTGGTCAGGATACCGATCCATCACAGGGCACACAAGCACACACACTACGGGCAAATGCCAATTAGCCTAATCTGCATGTCTTTAGACTGTGAGAGGAAACTGAATTACCCTTGTAATTATTTTAAAATACATTCACTTACGTTTTTGGTTTCATCTTCAGTAACTGCTGATGGAATATACTCTGAATGAGATGCCAGTTCATCACAGTGCACTATGCACACACACTGACACACTCACACACTTCTTCTCACCTGGGGCAGAGTAGCCAATTTCCTGATCAGCATGCTTTAGGAAGTGTGAGGAAACTGCAATGTACATCAGGAATAAATCTTTTTTTAGGATTGTCATATTCACTGATGTGATTGAGGATGCACAATGATTTCGAAAAAAGAGCACATGGATGTTTGATTTGTCCAAATACATTTATTCCAACTGACATAAAAATAAAAAAAAAACAGTAACACTATTAACACAAATTACAATATACAGTATTCAGTTATGTACAGTCGATTAATGCATTTTTTTATCCAATAATTATGCTCCTCTAAAATGGAGCATCTGGCCACAAGGGACAAATGAATGGAATCGTTTATTAACTGTGTAAATGTGAGAAAGTGAACTCCTACGTGGTAATTAGCGCAGATGGAGACAGCTCAGATAGTGCTACGAGGTAAACGTAGCTGTTTTGATAAGTCACAACAAGATGATTTTTGTTCTATAGCAAGCCCACACTAACAGCACAAGCATTGTTAAGTTGCTCATAAGTTTAATCAGGTCTGTCTAGTCCTAGGTAAGAAATAAAGCTATGCTAACTAACTAGCATTCAACAATGCTACGATAGTAATTTAGACAGTGTTGGTTATCTAAGATAGAAACGAGCGCCATTCCAGACACGCTTTCATTTGTATAAGAGTGGAACACTTCCATGTCTTTACACTTATTAAACTAACATCCATAAAAAAATACTTTTTTTTTTTTTTTTTTTAATCATTGTAGGCTCCAAACCCTCTTAAGAGTTGAGTGATATTCATGCATCCTGTGTTTTGTGAAAAGCTGATTAAACAGATCCTTCCCTAATCAGTGTAAGGTCTTTGTAAAGCCGTGTTGTAGCCTGTGTAGACTTTTTTCCCTGATTACCAATGTTCATTATGTTACAACACTAACTGCATATTTAGTGGTTGGGTTGATTAGGGTTTAAGAGCTTTTGTCGTTGGCGTTGTTAGCTGTAAAATGCAAAAGGTTTGGAACCTCTTACCGATAAGAAACTGGATGATTTGTAGCTTTATTAACACGGAAACTGTTGATTCAAACCAAAAGCTTTGTGGTCTCTGTGGGTTCTCTTTTAGTTCAGGCCCCGTCTCGCGCTATCAGTAATCCCATCACAGTAATGCCTCTGCTAATGTGAAGTGATGGATGAAAGAACATTTGAATGGACATTTGAATCACTATTCTGTCCGAGGTTTTAAAAAAAAAAAAAGTCATATTCAACACAAACATCAATGCGTTTAAAAGCTTTTCATAAAGGTTTCTATTTAAAGGCACCACTTGCAAACTTTTTTTTTTTTTGGCATACTAAAATAAAGCTAGTAAGTATTAAAGCAAACTTGAGTAAGCAATAATCTTAGAAATTATATATCTATATATCTCTATATATTCTCGGGCAGGTTCGATTCCCGTCTCTGTGTGCATGGAGTTTGCATGTTCTCCCTGTGCTTGGTGGGTTTCCTCCAGTTTCCTCCCACAGTCCAAAGACATGTAGGTTAGGTTAATTGGTGTTCTCAAATTGCCCATAGTGTGTGAATGAGTGTGTGTATGTCTGTGTGCCCTGCGATGGATTGAGGCCCTGTCCAGGGTGTCCCCCGCCTCGTGCGCTAAGTCTCCTGGGATAGGCTCCGGGCCCCCAGCGACCCTGAATACAGGATTAAGCGATAATGACGATGAGTGAGAGTAAGTAGTCTCACTCACTGTCACTCATTCTCTATACCGATTATCGTGGTCAGGGTCACGGTAAGATTGGCCAGGCGACTCGGGTCACAAGGCGGGGGTACACCCTACAGGCTATTTGGAAACGTCAGTTAGCCTAACTGCAAGTGCGAACTCTGTGCACACAAACCTGAAGGTGGGATTCGAATCCTCGACCCTGGAGGTGCGAGGCCCTAGTGTTAACCACCGTGACGTGAAAGTGATTAGTGAATGTTGTAAATGATTTAAACATAACTAAGTTCCCCAAGCCTTCCATCCATTGCTTTTCTATGAAGGTCAGCTAATTCTCGTCTCATCTCTCTCTCTCACCCACCTCCTACACACACACACACACTGTCTAAACATACATATATGAACATTCCTTTTCACACTTCAAGTCACACACTCTTATTTCCCTCCTTACACACAAGCACACAAAACACCCTTTCATTTATTCTCACATCTTTACACAAGCATCAACTGAACCACTCTATTCTTGCCTTGTGTATCTGCTTTAATAAGTAATTTACATGCTGGAATAGGGAGCGAAAAAATTGCCTTCCTTTGGTGTAAATGACACTGTAACAGTAGCCTCTATAGAGAATCTATAAGATTGTGTTATTAACAGAGAAACTGCCTAAAGATATCAACAACAGGAGCATTATGTCATTATGAATGTCTACACTCACAACACTGGATATATTTCTGTAAATGTGAGGTGTGGAAGAGAGTTTGGTTGTGTGTGTGTGTGTGTGTGTGTGTGTGTGTGTGTGTGTGTGTGTGTGTGAGAGAGAGAGAGAGAGCATGCACTAGAAACACCTCGTTCACTCAGAGTAGAATATCTGCAGCGCACAGCTGTCACCATGGAAACCACTATTGAGAAAAAGACAGACATACAGAGAGAAAGAGCGAGAGAAAGAGAAGACAGAGGCACAGACAGATCACCATTTGTGGCTCTACAGCTTTTGACTGATGCAATGTCAGATAACCTACACTTTTCTGACACTGCAGGCATCACTTGTACTTAACATTGAATATCTCAATAAATAAATAAATAAATAAATAAAAATAAAAATAAAAACAGTTATTTCTTGTTTATTAGATTATTTGTACAGTGATAGGTCTGGAGCAGGGTTAGCATAGTGGTTAAGATGTTGAACTACTAATCATAAAGTCACAGGTTCAAATCCCAGCACCAATAATCTCCCACTGGTGGGCCCTTGAGCAAGGCCCTCAACTCTCAAATGCTGAGACGCATAATAAGATAAGTGGATAAGAGTGTCTTCCAAATGCCCTGAATATAAATGTAAGCCAAAACGACTGGAAGCAGTCAAATGTGTTAATACTTACAATGATCAGCCATTACATTAAAATTGAATATTAATTATACACCAGGTGACAGGATCATGGGCACCCAATGATCTCACCCATGCACATGGAGCCTAAAGGCCAGCCTGTCTGTCCCAATCCTACAGAAAAAAGCAATCCAGCACCAGTCATTGAAAAAGGTTAATGCTGCCCAAGATAAAAAGGCACCAAAACAAGCACTGATGCACCACAGCATTCCGCACACGGGGCAAAGAGCCCAATGCTATTGACCTTGCCTCCAAACTCCCAGTAAGCCTTCAGATCCCAATATGATAAAGTGATGCACCAGACAAATAAGTCTGATCCACAGAGACCCCACCCCACAACCCAGAGCACCCAAAGGATCTGATGCCAACATCCTTGTTCTAGACATCGTAGCACAACCACCAGAGGTGTTGTGGAGTCATGCCCCGAGAGACCAGAGCTGCCCCAGCGGCACAAAGGGGAACCTACACAATATTAAAGGTATGGCTTATTGGTGTGTAAAAGACAAAAAAAAAAACTTAAGGTGTGTCATTCAAGTAAAGTTAATTTTACCTATGCAAATGTGGTAAATGAATTTTATAAGCATCCTAACAGCACTAATACTACTTACGTAAATGAACAGGTTACTTCAATAACCTTATGGCCAACTGCAAATTAACTAAATCAATGTGTTTAACTTACGTACATTTGCATAAAAGTCAGTACGCAATTTCTTAGTTCTAGATAATATACAACTTTCTCAATTCCATGACACGCTTGACTGTGATAATTACGTCATATATACAACATAGCTGTTAATTGTTTCTAATAAAATAATGAATTCCTTTGTATTTAGTTGGTATTTGGGTGAAGTAGCCCATTTATGTTGGAGTGTTAGACATGAATAATGAACATCCATAAAAATGGGCTGTAAGGCTGCACTTAAAGTCAGTGCACCATTTTGTCACTGCAGGTGGTAATGCATAAGGATAAATAAGTTTGAAAATAGCAGCACACAATCAGATTTTTGAATGTCACATCTCATGTCACTGCAACTAGACTACTTCAGTACAGACGCATCCATTTAAGAGCACAACCATAGCAACAGCGCGCAAATAGGAAAATAACCAGTTTGCACCTAATCCAAATAACACAAGTTACAGAAATAGAGACATAAGTGTACTGGGTTCAACAAACACACAATCAATTCACTTAAAATGGCCGGATAGTGTATATGAATATGTAAATAGTAAAACGTCACATACAAAAAGGTTTTGTCGCACTTAAAGAATGCGATATAAATATTCTTTAATGAACCGGTAACATGGCCTAATCCTTTGTCTTTAATCTGGGCATTATGTTCTACAAACAGTTTTTTAAAGTCGGTTATTATATTCAACCCATGCTCACCTTGACACATCTGTTTTTCCTATGGGAGATGACATACTGTAGTCTCTCTTCTTCAGATTGGCATTGCAAAACTTCGACTTTTATTTTTTGCTATTTAGTATTTTCACTCAGTTTCCTTTTTGAATTTTAGTCTACATTCACATTACCAAACTGAAGACTCAAATACTATTTTCACCATAATGTTTCCCAGATCTGATATTTTTAAGACTGCATCTGAGTCACTTTCATAGTCTTAAATCGGATAAGATAAACGCATTAACGTGCGCATGTGTTCTGTTAGAGAAGACAGATGCATCTACAGTACGGTGCCCGAGAAGTGCAAAACAAATTAATAAATCCGAAAACAAAATAAATCCGAAAACAAAATAATAAATTCAAAAACAAAATAACCAAACCCGAAAACAAAGTAACAAATCCAAAAAACAAAATAACAAATTTAAAAACAAAATAACAAAACCTAAAGCAAAATAACAAACCCCAAAACAAAATAACAAACCCCCCAAAAAATAACAAAAACCCCCAAAAAATAACAAAACCCCCCCAAAAAATAACAAAAGCCAAAATTTATTTGTTACTTTGTTTTTGGTTGTTTTATTTTGTTTTTGAATTTGTTATTTTGTTTTTTCGGGTTTGTTATTTTGTTCATTTGTTTTGCTCTTCTCGGCCACTGTAGGTTAGGGGTGCAATTGTTAATGACAAGTCAATAACGTTGTCAATCATTTCTGCTCAATGCTGTCAACCTCTATTTTTATGTGTGTATCTTTATGGGTTTGCATCACACTTGAGCTCATCAATTGAACTGACACACACAGACACAATTTTTTGTGTTCATATTCAGAGAACAGTAACAGTAGGCAGTTAACCAGTGAGATATCAAAACCTGCTGTTTATAACTAGCCAAAGAACATGCCGCCATTGGATTTCAATGGGTTATTAATTCATGGACTCACTGCTGCACACTGGTGTAAATCATTTTAATTGTCATGGCACATCCATTCAAAGCAAATAACTCAACCTAACTGTATTAGAGATTAGATGTGCCTTATTGTATGCCAGCAATGTCAAATCATGGTCCTAAAACCTAGACCCTACAGTTTTTCCCTGCTTCAGGATAGAGTTTGGCTCATCTAGCTAATTACCAAAACTACATCAGTCAAATAAGGTGTTTTTAGGCACAAAAAGCATGTACCAGTCAGGGGCACCCCAGTGTGGGACTGGCATTCACTGCAGTGCTTCCTACCTGGATCCATCCACAATGATGGGGAAGGCTGACAGCGGCCGATTGGAGGAGCTTATTAAGCAGATAGCATGTCAGGCGTGGTTTACACATGCACTCGCATGGGAGCTTTGGCAGGCACAAGTGAATGGATTCCCCAGAGAGACGGGCTGCTGGCTAATTGGAAAGCAAAAGGCGCTGACATGGCAAGTCGCTCTAACCCAGAATTTTACAGCCACATTACAACCTCAGCGTCTTGGCCATACAGATAGAGCTAATCAATGAGTTTGAACCAAGATAGAGGAAAACCTTAAGGCATAAAAAATAATCTTAGCTTTTAAATCCATAAACCAGTTAGAGCAATACACAGTCTAATTGGTACAAATGGTCTTAAAATATTAATCTGTTAATTAATTAAGTTTAAACTTGTTCCACGACTGCGATTTCTGAATCCATTGACTACATAACATATTTATGCCCTATACATTTCCAGTGGATTTTTTATAAAAGGTTATAAAAAAAACAATTAGCGTGTAAACAGGTTACTAACCTTACAGAACTGCAACACACAGCACGAGCTATGTATCATGGGGTACAGCGGTGCAGTAATTATGATCAGATATGATGACCTACTTAACAGGGCTAAGGCCTATCAGCATACTATGCATCAGTCAAGTGTGCCAAGCAATAACGTGTTGACCTGATACTTCAGGCATTGCACTGTTATCAATTCATTTTTGAATTAAACATTCCTGACACCCCTTTGAGGAAGGAGCAGCTACAGGGAAAGTGGGAGAGGGAGAAATAGGAAGAGCAGAAAGTAAGTGATGAATAGTTGATGAAGTGCTTGCAGGCAGAAAAAGAAGAAAAAAGCACCATCTTTCTCTCTCTCTCTCTCTCTCTCTCTCTCTCTCTCCCCACCTTTCTACTCTTCTCACTCCATCTTTCAAAGTACATGCACAAAACATGATTTTTAAATGAATAGCTCCTCTTGCATGGCTGATTTTTGGGTCAGCCATATTGCTTTCCAAGTCACTACGGATATTTGGTAATGCCATATGGACTGGTTACCAAATATCCTTCTCTTCCATGTACTTACAGACATGCTTGGAAAATTTGTGGCTGAGTACATAATAATATTTTAATTTACTCCAATCCCCTACTGCAACAGAAGGGTTATAGATCAAATTACACAGAAGCATTGCTCTCATTAGAAGATTCCCATGCTCCCATGCTGTCTGGGACTGGGGGCATACACTATCACTATTACACTAGCCAACTGTGGGTATCTGTAAGATTATTTATGTGGAAGAGGACAGATAGCACATCCCTTCATTCATGCTAAGCTTTCCAGTCGGGGTCAAAAATATGAAGTTCACAAGCTTCATGTGTCTTAGGGAAAGCATGTGCTTCACCCTTCCTTCCTGGTTGGTTGCTATTACTGTATACTATAGGAAAGAGCTGGCTGATGAGTTGGAATAAGCAGGTGACCAAGTTGGGGGAAAACATTCACAAAAAACATATAGACTGTTTGACAATGGAGGAGTGCAAATTCACCTTCACGGATTATGTCAAGTCTTACTTCAAGGGGGTGCTGTCATGGATACAGCCAGGTTTTAGCAGAAGAATGCCCCAAACTATAAAGAAAATGTAAAGAATGCTAGGGTTTGCAAATGTCTACTGATGTGGACATTACTATTCATACTATTCATTCCTTAGAAATTTAATTTATTGAAGTGCCTCTCATATCACTGCTCTGGTTCTCCAACAACCTGATCCGAGTTCAACATTCATAGTAGAAGAGGGGGTGGGAACCATCTGGTCCTAATGCTAGTGCACCCCAGCCAAGATGTATTCCATAGCATGTTTCCCCTTTAAAGACTCTCGTGCCCACAGGAAGAAGCATGGAATTGCTAGCAAAAACATTCCAAATAAACCATATTCTTCAACTGAATGAACTTCGCAATCTCGAATCGTTCAGGTTCCAAAATCGGCAAAGCGGATACCCGAAAATACTGTTTATGTACCTAGCAGATACTAAAACACCATAATTCACACCATATTACCGGAACCAATGCTCTATTGCATTCCAATCACGGCAATGCTTTGATAACCTGGGCTCACACAGTACTTTCATTACCTCTGGTAAACTGGGATTTACTGTACAAAGACCAATCAGATCCTTAGCATAAAGTATTGATGAATAACTATATTCAATAACATATGGAGGTATTTTAAGGATTTTCTCTGTAGGTGTGCTTTAATTTATTGTGCTTGGTTTTCAGAATTTGTTACAACTGACCCCAAACTTTTGTTACCATGAACCGCATCCCCATCTGTTGATACTAAACCCATACCAATGTTTTACATGATAAAACTTTAATCACATAAACAGTATACATTTTTAAAATAAAGTTTCTGAGCTGAAATAAAATGTGAGGAAAAAAAGTTTCTTTAACAATATTACTTGCAGTGGCTTAGTGGTTAGCACTGTGGCCTCACACTCCAGAGTTGAGGGTTTGATTCCTGCCTCAGGTCTGTATGCATGTTCTATCTGAGCGAGGTGGGTTTTCATTGGGTAATCCAGTTTTGTCCCACATTCCAAAGACATTCAGATTAGGCAAATTGGCATTCCCAAATTGTCTGTAGTGTGTGTGTGTGTGTTTGTGTGTGTGTGTGTGCACCCTACTATGGATTGGCACCCTGTCCAGGGCATGCCCTAAGTCACCTAGCTTAGGTTCCAGGCCCCTGAGCCTCTGTACACAGAATAAACATTACAGAAGATAAATAAAGTAATGAATAACAATCCTTGCAGGTAGAATGGTGGAGGAGTAGTTAGCACTGCCGTCTCACAACTGCAGAGATGAGGGTACAGTTCTGTGTGCGTGGGGCAGACATGTAGATTAGACTAATTGGTGTATTAGTGTGAGAGTGAGTGTGTGGTGTGTGGTCTGTGCATGTGTGGCCTACAATGGATTGGCAACCTGTCCAGGGTGTACCCCACCCTGTGCCTGAAGTTTCCTGGAATAGGCTCCAGGCTTCCTGTGACTTTGTATAGGATAAGCAGTGTAGAAGATGAAGGATTGATGCTATTCCATGTAACCTTTTCAGAAGCATATATAATGTTCATGATGCATGTGCTTAATATAAGAATATGTAAGCTTTTGTTTAGCTAGGATAACAACAACGTGCCCAAAATTGTCAGAATGTAATCTGTACTTTTGTATGTAATCTGTATTCTGCTGTTCAGTGTCCGAAACAGTTCTTGATTTTGGGTTGGTTTTGGTTAAGGACAATGGAAAAAGAGTGCTTCCTGAGAATAAAATCTTAGAGAAACTCTGGTAATGATTACATTTGTCCACCTCACTCACTCATCTTCTATACCGCTTTATCCTGTATTCAGGGTCACAGGGGACTGGAGCCTATCCCAGGAGGCTTAGGGCACGAGGCAGGGTACACCCTGGACAGGGTGCCAATCCATCGCAGGGCACACACACATACATACTCACACACTATGGGCAATTTGGGAATGCCAATTAGCCTAACCTGCATATCTTTGGATGCCAATTAGCCTAACCTGCATACCTTTGGAATGTGGGAGGAAACCAGAGTACCCAGAGGAACCCACCAAGCACGGGGAGAACATGCAAACTCCATGCACACAGAGACGGGAATCGAGCCTTGCCGGGAATTAAACCCGGTCCCTGGAGGTCCAAGGCGTCCGTGCTAACCACTACGCCACCGGACCGCCACAGTTGTCCACCTCCCCAAGTAAAACTAGTTCATTCTGAATAGGCCTTAAGTTGTGTGTTGGGGATTTTGCTCTGCAGACACAATTACTATTTAACAATATCAAAGCTTTATTTTGATATTATTGAGAAATTCAGTCTGCCACCCACCTACTGCTCCTCCACACATGCAAACAAAGTGCACACATATATGACATGCAAGGCACAAAATTCAAGCACATTTGTAACTTTATCATCTATTGTAGCAAGCCCAATCGAATATTACTTTTAAACTTAATTGAATGTACAATATTCTTCCAAGATTAATAAGATACAGTAAGGTGACTATACCATTTCCCAGTTAATTGGCTGTGAGAGCAACAAAATTGCTTTACCCTGGTTAAACATTTGTTTTCCTAGGAAGAGAATGTGTTCCCCTCATTGCAGGTGTAATTAAAGTTTAATCAAACTCAAATGTTAACCTGTTCAACTCAAACCCAGTGACAACCACTGTATGAGACATGGTAAAAAAAAAAAAAGTCTTGGTTAGTATAGGCATAGAGGGAAAATTCTGTTCATTTCCAACACTAAATCATTTACACATTTGCCATGACACCGGTCTAAAAATACTGCACAGTGACGTATTAGCAGTGAGACAGATATGCCATTATGCACTAACAAGGGTGGTCCTATGCCTTTTTGTCCTAAGCTGAATGTTTCTTTAAACAGCATCCAGAAAAACACAGTTGAACAGCTTTCATCTAAACAGTGAGTGTGTCTCGATGATGCAATGCACCAACCACAAGGTAAGCAAAGAACAAATCACTTATAACCTGCAGGGAGCCACACACACACCCCCTCACCGATGATGTGCTTTCCCCGCAGACACACTATGCTCTTGTGGTTTCTTTTAAATAATATGTAAATTTTTCTCACTGCATATGTAAGGCTCTTAAATATCGAATAATGAAAAAAAAAAAAAAAGACACTCATCCCTATTGTGTTTGTATGTCAAACAAATGTGCATCCTCAAAGGAGAAAAAGAAAATGTCACAGAAGACAGCATCTGAAAAAAGAGCCACTGATATATACCACCAAGCTATTTAAAAAAAAAAAAAAAAAAAAACGCTATAGGCGATAATAGGTTTGCATTAGCAGAGGGGATTGGTGTGCCAGGGGCAGACTGGATGAAAAACTGCGAGTTGTTGAATTATTCAGTCACTTGATAGACATTAGCTATCTTCCCTTTGCCCAAGAAGATTCTCAACAACCATAATGTTTCAAATTCTTACTGAATATGATCGCTGATGTATTTTATGATTAAAATCAAACAGATTCATTAAACATATTAATTGGACCTGTCTCCGAACTTTTGAACTTAAGAACACAAAACCAGTTACACTATATTAAAACAATGTATCAGGAATACTACCTACTGTATACCAGATTTATTAAAATTGCATGTAGACTTAGACTTAACAATTAATGCATTTTAGATGAAGTCCATTCAGGTCAGCTTGGCTTCTTATAAAAGACTAAATAAATTGTATGAAAAATACAACAACTTTGACAATTATTGATATTATCACTTTAAATATTAAGTCTAATAACTTGACAGTTCACATGATTACACGTGGCATGTTCACTTTGAGAACCAGCTATGCAATATTGTCACTGTGATTTTTGGGCCCTGATGTGCTCACCTGAAACTAGACTCGACTTGCATTACAACATCATCACCAACAGCTGGGGCTATTTCACTATCAGTTAGACATTCCAGTAATCTTGCTACATAACAAAAGAATAAAAACTAATACGCACACAACACTTGTTGGGCTTTTATGATTCTTCTCTAATTAGGTATGGAACTCATCTAACATTCACACTGACCCTGCATTTCTTAAACACCTACATGTGACACACATGTCAGAAGTGTGGCTAGAAACAAAGAAAATGACAATCAGTACTTTGCACTTTGTTCAGCAAATTGCATTATTAATACAAGTCCTAGATCTCTCTGTCTCTCTTTCTCGCTCCCGCTCATTCATGCTACTGCAGGATGCAGGAGTAAGGCAGATTTACATTGGAATTCAGCATATGGCTATACTAACTCCAACCTTAACACAACACCCAGCACAATTTCGCCACTAAGAGATCCACTATTATGCATTATACATCACTTCCCTTTTTAAATAGAAACACAATTGTCTTTAGAATCGGGAAACAATAAATAGCAAACAAAGACCACACAATATATTTTGTTTCATGTTGTCAGAGCTAAACCACACCAGACATAAGATCAGGCCTCAGTTGCAGATAGCAGCTATTTTCTAAAGTGAGGTCCATTTGGTGGGGGACCATATGATTGGTTGACTAATTGAAACCAGTCAGCCTCCCACTAACTCCACCCATATCAGCGCAGATCCCTGATAACGTGACACCTCCGGCAGTTACCCCAGCTCTATTTGTATACATTTTTCCACAGTTGAGCTTCACTCTGTAATCAGTGGATCAAGAGGCTGCTCGGTTTTAGTTTGTGCTGCATTCCACTGATTACAGAGCAAAGCACAATTGCATGGTAGATTCATGGTAATTTGCGAAACCAGGTGATGTTTGTCCAATCTTCAGCTGTCCAGTTTCAGTGAACCAGTGGCCAATGTAGCTACAGATTTCTGTTCATGGCTGACTGGTGTAGAATCCAAACAGTCTCTATAGGTGTAGCCCAGGTGTCTTAAGGTTTGGCATGTTATGCATTCTGAAATGCTTTTCTGCTCACCATTGTTGTAAAGCATGTTAGATATTTGCTTTTTATTTTTTTACAAACCATTCGAATGATTTGGTATAAACATTAACTGAATTTATTGATATGGATTTTAGGTACTGTATTAGGAAGGTGAAGGTATTCAGGTCCAAGTGTACCTAACTGGTCTTATATTGTATAACAGGCATTGTACATATAAAAAA
>JAQQZT010000002.1:22623869-22655200 GCA_030068275.1 Clarias platycephalus | reverse complement strand
ATTATGGTGCTTGACGGATTTTGCAAATGCACTTGACAATATTGTTCTTGCAAGAACTATTACAGAAAGGCTGACCTCTGTGTCTTGAAATAACAATTAACTGTTGATTTTGTTGTTACGTAGTTACCTAATTCCATATACTGTATGTTATTTTATTATTTTGAAATCCCCAGTATTGTTGTAGTTTGTAGAAAATAAATCACTAAACAAAAACAAAGAAATTTGCAAATGACCCCAAACTTTTGAACGGTAGTGTATATATATATATATATATATATATATATATATAACAATACTGAACAATTAAAGTTTTGATACTTTGATGTTAGAAAGACAGGTAAAAGATAGTCATTAACATGATGACTAACCTGCCTTTCAGGAATGGAAATGTTTTTAGCAGCAGGGTAACCAATGTCCATGTAGAGGAATACTAATTATTTACCTAGCTAATTAATAAGCTAGATTTTGCTTTTATTCAGAATCAGAGTTTCAGAATCTCAGATATTAACTGTGATCATTTTATTACTGCATCAACATTAAACGATAACTGATTTCATCCCTATTGGCTTTACTGGGATCAGATCGGTTATGATAAACAATTCAGTTCAAATAGACAAGCAAGATGTGCATTATAGCTTGCTCATTGTAAAGGCAGTTTTTTCAGTTCCTCATTTGATCCACAAGTTACTTGCCCAGGCTTTACCCCGGATGCCTTTCCTTTCACAACCCACTCATTTCTCCAGGTTTGGGACTGGCACAGAAGATGACCTGCATTTCCAATGACTGGGTATTATATATGTGCATAGAGTTAAGGGCCTTACCCAAGGGCACAACAGTGGCAACCCGGCAGTGACTGGGCTCAAACCCACAACCTTCCAACCAGCAACCAGTCATCTTAACCACAACTACACTGTGTTTAATAGTTAAATAATTCAATTAGTTAGGTTTGTATCGGGGTATTTTCGTACAGTAACTATTCTTGTTAAATTAACATAACAGGGAAAGAATATGGAAAAATCATTGTCAAATTGCCTGGAAATACATGATTTAAACATGATTTAAATGTTTAACTTACAGACGTTGAGCCAAAATGTTTTTTGAGACATGTTTGAATATAACATAATAATACGGGTGACGGTCATCTATTAGGGTATATGGGAAACATTGAGTACACTGAATAATTGAGTGGTAAATTAATCGATAAATGTAAGCAAATATTAGCCAAGTATTATCAGAAACCAACTTATGGGTAAATCAAATCATTGGTCATCCATTTGTCAAACCTAGTTTCAAACCTTTAACTTAGTCCAACTTCAAGTATGTTCATAGGATTGTATTAGGGCTGATTATCATGTGTCATACATTAAAAGTCCTACAGTTATCTGTTATCATTTAAAAAGGTCACAATTTCCAAGTCTTACCAGTAAAGAAGAATACTTTAATTCACACGGAGAATTCACACTTTCTGATTATTCATTATTTGTTTTTGACCATCATTGCTGTTTTTGTTTAAAATACACATGGAGGGTGAACTGGTAGCACTAGGCTCATGTTTTTAAGAAGCAGCGGATTCCACTAAAACACTTGATGGTAATATACAGTAGGCTAGTAGATTTATACTCTCTTTATCTGCATTTTCAGTGGAAATTTCTTTGCAGTACTTTCTCTCTCACTGCTCTTTTCTCATTTCCGATCACGTGTTGTGTGCACCATGCCCAATAAAAGCAAAGTGACACGTTGACATCTGCAACGTTACATATTGGTTACACATAAGCACAGCACCTGAAGCAGAGGCATTCAACTAAATTGAGGGATGCATGTCAAACATTTCACTCCACACACACAGGCTTAAATCGTTAAAGGATTTTTAAATGAACAGCTAGGTCATCTTTCCACATTGCATCATCTGAAACTATGCTTTAAATAAAGTATCCTAATCTATGGATTGAAAAGCTCTGTGCATATTGCAGCCTGGACAATATCAGAGCTGGTGCTCTGGGAGATAACGATAATTGCTAATTTAATGCAGCCTAACCTGATGTGGTCAGTCTGTATGTGTGCGTGTGTGTGTGTGTGTGTGTGTTTCTAGACTCTTCAAACGCCCCGAACATACGGTTGAACATTCATGCATGTTTAAACACTAAAACAAAACATCTAAAGCAGGAAGATCAGGTTACATTATTTCATCCTAATTATGGCGAATGTATAGAGGAATGCACTGCCACGGCAATAGCGCGCGCGTCCCAGCACACACACACTGCTGGCCGAAATGAAGAATAAACTTACCGCAGTCCTCGCACAGAATGCGCTCCACATCTTTTTTGAGATTCTTCTCAACGGTTTCACGAGGAGCAAACGACGCCCTGAACACCAGAGGCTCCTCTGTGGGGTCCATGAAAAATATGTATCTGTGGTCCTTCTCCACTGCGACGCACGGAGCCTCGGAGCCAAAGTCGCCAACGGTGACGAGCTGCTGGCGCTCGAGCCCACCGCTGTTGGTCGGCCACACGTCCAGGACTCGGACGTTTACGTTGTACGTTTCGGCGGAGGCGTTGGCGGGCAGCTCCTGGACCTCGCCCTCGATCACCACGGCTGATCGGTACGCCTGCTCCTGCAGGGAATCCAAGCTCGGGGCGTAGCACGCAAAGGAGACCCCGACGAGCAGCATGGAGAAGTGCACCGCATCAAGCCTCCTCATGCCGTCGGCTGTGGCTCAGGGGCGGCCGGCCGCGGTGGTGCAGGTGCAGGTGCAGTGGTTTCGGGGCGAACGCGGGACGAGGAGGACAACGGAGTAGGGTTACGGCGGCGGAGGGGTATGGCGGGCGGGCTCCGGTGGCGGGGCAGAGCGGCAGACCTTGCGCAGGCTGTGCCCATGCCATTTGTGGGCGCCGCTTTCCCCGCGCGGTTTCGTGACGGGGGACCGCGGGACGCTCAGGAACCGGAAACGGCCCCGGGCAGCGGCACGGGGCGGAAAAGGGCTCGTTGCTGCATTCTCCTTCAGCGCAGTCCCCCAACGCCGGTGCGCGTTCATAAATTACGCTCCTCACGAGAGCGCAGATTCCGCAAGACGTCGCTAGTCTTTCTGCGTCCAGTGAAATGTCATCGCCCGGGTGGGCATACTGTCAGTGATGAAAAAACAAACAAACAAAAAACCCAATGGATCCTATAGAAATGATTTGGGTTCAATGCACACAACAATACGACTTTATATAAAACGGTCTCTCGAGGTGTCCGATCTTAAGGTCCGCTCGTGGATTTTACGCTTGAATTGCTTTCCAAAGGGCGACGACACACGCAAGACGTGCAGCTGGGCGATGCAACAAGCGCGTCCCCACTACTGCTCACTGCACACACACACGCGCGCGCTTGAGGTGCACGCTCGCGCGCGCGCACACACACACAGAGATAGAGAGAGAAAGAGAGCGCGCAAAAATCGCCTTCCTCCTGTCTGTATATTCGGGCGTCTTCTTGCGCTCCTTGGTGCAAAGGTCAGCAAGAAATCTCCTCTCATTCCAGCGTCAGCTGATCAAATATTCAAGCAAATCGTCGGTGGTTTATAACACAACTGCAGTGCAAGCGAAGAGCACAGAGCTTTTCCCGTATACAGCAGCGCACACAGAGGCTCGGGCCGCCGCAGACCGCAGACTCGGAGGCGATGAATAGCACTGCGAAAGGAGCTCTAATGGAATCGATGCTCAGACCATCAGAAACTAGTTTTAACTCTGCTACCCTGCTTTTATGAAATCGGCTGCCGCATTCAGGTCACATTTACAATGTTGCCCCCAAAATCGACCAGATGGGGTCAGAGAAGCAGAAGAGCAGCCCACCGGCTATTCAATGAGCCATATTTACCACGGCAACAGGTCCTGCGGGCATTTGGCTGCGAGAGGGCACTGTCTATTAATAAAGGGAGGAGATCGGGCATTGCAGCGTTATGACAAAACAGCGCATGATATTCACAGTAATGACACACCATCGGTAGGAATGGAGTATAAAGTGTGTGTTTATGAATAAAAGGAAATTTAAAGTGGCAGATGTGCTTGCATCATTTTGGTCGTATCGATAGACTAAATGCGTCGTGAGACAGGGACTGTTGCTGGGCGACGCTTATGAACTGCTGTATGGCGACATCTGCAGGCTAAAGGGCGGTCTCATGGCGCGCAGATTATGTGGGGGGAAATCTGGTTTATTGCAAACTTCAAAGAGATGCAGAGAAATTAACGGTTTTCACATTTGTGAATGAAGAGAATATTTAAAAAATACAAATAATAATAAAATTAGGTGGTTTAATTCAAGAAATATATTTTATTTTATTTAGACAGTGTGGTCACATAATATACTACCATAATTTTTCCGTTTCATTGGGTAAGGCTTCTTTTATTCCGGAAGAAAAAAAAATCCCTCGTAAGTCTTCTTTATTGTTCTGGTTTCGTGACAATCTATAAAACATCACACTATAGCTCTATAGTCTAATGGGGGGCCGGGAACCGGCGCTGTCCGCGGTGCTCAAATCATAAACCCCAACTGACCCCCTCCTACATCAGGAAGTCGGTATAAATCAAGGCTTTTCTCGTGCCAGTCAGCTAATGCTTAATTTTATACGTCTTTTAACATTTGAAATGCAATCTCTATCACCAAGCTTGCGTGATAGAGTTTATTCATTCAGTCATTTGTCGAAGATTTGAAACAATGAATCAATGTTGAAGAAAAAAATGTGAGAGGTTTTTTAAAAAGCGAAAAAATATATTTTATTTGAAGTACTGTATGTCCTTAAAAGTATGTCCTTAATAACACAATATAGGTGCGTTGAAGTCCAATCATGCACTTGCTGTGCATGTGGCGGTGCAATTAGACAACAACATTGTAAATATTTATTGCATTCTGTAAAGTGGAGATGCCTTTAAAACGACGAATTTCAAAGTTCGAAATAATTCCTATATTAAACCAATATCATCAAACAACCAAAAATAGATGTAATCATAAATCATCTTTCTACTTAAACCTGCACAGATCTCAGGCACACTTAGTTTTCTGGCTATGTTGACGAACTTGTTTCTTCTTTTGTCACTGAAAATAAAAATACCAGATTGTTTTTTTTCTCGCAGAAGTTTGGCCTGAATACATTAATTTGTGTTTTTCTTTGTTGTTTTCCTGTTTTCTTCCGTTCTACTGACACACTAATGCCGTAGGCATAAATGGGCTGTATATGAAGACTCACATGAAACTAACTATAATAATACAATTATACTGTCTAATGTGTAAACCTCTTTTCTCATTTATTGCTATATGACGTTGCAGCGCTTTCTCTCTCTCTCTCTCTCTCTCCCTCTTTACGAACAAGCCCTGCGCAATCCTGCGCATCCTGTGCGCCGTTCTGACGAGCACCAACACACCCACCATCGTCAGTCTTTCGGACTACAGTAGGCCTCGCCTTTACAGTACCTTAGTTTTCCTGTGCGTCGATTACAGATATCGCGAGAGCGGCAGTTGGGGTTAGCAGCAGGCTGAGGGAGAGACGGGAGAGAAGGTAAGCGGAGGAGGCTGTATCATGGCGGACAGAGACAGCGGTAGCGAGCACGGAGGATTTGCCACAGGCCCCGGCAGCGGCCCGATGCACCAGGGGCCGATGGGCGCCTCGTCGCGGCTCCAGCACGACACGGAGGAGCTGGCGTCGAAGCGCGTTGACATCCAGAACAAACGCTTCTACCTGGACGTGAAGCAGAACGCCAAAGGCCGCTTTCTGAAGATCGCCGAGGTCGGGGCTGCGGGAAACAAGAGTCGCTTGACTTTGTCCATGTCAGTAGCCGTCGAGTTCCGAGACTACTTGGGCGACTTCATCGAGCATTACGCACAGCTGGGCCCCAGCCACCCGGACACGGTGCAGGACGAGCCGCGGCGCGCGCTCAAGAGCGAGTTTCTGGTGCGGGAGAACCGAAAGTACTACATGGATCTGAAGGAGAACCAGAGGGGGCGGTTTCTGAGGATACGACAGACGGTGAATCGGGGCCCCGGCTTGGGCGCTGCGCAAGGCCAGACCATCGCTCTCCCGGCGCAGGGGCTCATCGAGTTCCGCGACGCTCTGGCCAAGCTCATCGATGACTACGGCGTGGATGAGGAGCCGGCGGAGCTGCCCGATGGCACGTCTCTCACGGTGGACAACAAACGCTTTTTCTTCGACGTGGGCTCGAATAAGTACGGCGTGTTTATGCGTGTCAGCGAGGTGAAGCCGACGTACCGCAACGCCATCACGGTGCCGTGCAAAGTGTGGTCCAAGTTCGGCGCCACGTTCTGCAAATACGCGGATGAAATGAAGAAGATTCAGGAGAGGAGCAGGGAGAGGAGGGCGCGCGAGCTCTTACCGGAGGCCCTGCATGGCGATGACGGGGACGAGGATTAATTAACCTGACGTTCAACAGCTACTACAAGGATGAAAGGATGAATGACCGTGTAGACAAAAAAAAAAAAAAGTTTAGTGTAAAAGAAAATAAAAGGCGCGCTGGGAGATTCAATGCAAATGGATCGTCATGCACGCAACACTCACAAATTTGCAGTTGCATCACTTCGCTCATCGACCGGTTTATTATCCACTTTACTCAACCATTCAACAGTCAGCCGCTGCTATCAATAACACGATCCACGAGCTGTGTCCGAGACGCGCGGAATGTCACAGGTCGGAGTGTGTCTGTCTGCCCATGCGTTTTTTGTACACGTCCAAGCTATCACACGATACTGATCCAAAGTGTTGCGAAATGAAAAAGAAGAAGCCAAGAAGGAAAACAGAAATACTGAGACTTTCTAGCACAAAGCTACTGTGTTTGGGAATTTCTGAACCACATTTTTAATATGATGAAAACAAGCAAATCTCCGTTTGAAGGTACGTTTTGGATGAAGTGCTCTGTGTATTGTTGCTCAGCGCACAGTCCATCTGCTGAACAGATCTCAGTCCCGACCAACCCGAGGCACCCGAGGACCTCATGCACTTGGAGGCTACTCATATGCCTTTGAAATCCAGAAAGAGCAAAGGAGATCGTATTAGCTCGTCATGCAACATTTCTCTCTCTCTCTCTCTCTTTTTTTTTTTTTTTTTTTTACAAACTCCAGATTTAGTCAGGAGAATACCAACGTAGTAAAGTCGGGTGTCGGAGAGACTATTATACTATTATTTCTATTAAATCTATCAACCCTATTGCACCAGGAGCAGCAAAATCCGCAGTGTCGAAGCCACAGTGCTCATTTTAATTCCTCTGGACACAAATGGGCATGGTGGAAATATCCAGCGCTGGGGATTCTGCTGTGTGCCCATTGCCCTTTGGGCACGTTTCATTAAAAGTGCTAACTTAGAAATACAAATTTATGATTTTGTGAATCAGATGTATTTAGATTCTTATTAAAAATACCCACGTTTTCTGTGGGATTTTCTTTCTTTATTTCTGTTTGTTGGGGGCGATGGTGGTAGTGGGGGGTACTTAAAAAAGAAATAAAACAAAATAAAATAATTAAAAAAAAAAACAAGGAGCTGTTCCACTACTGTGAGCATGCGCAGATGTGTGGTGCCCCTGCACGGCACGCCCACTACAACGTTCGAAACCAACCTGGTGCCTTAATGCTCGCCACACGTTTACATGCTTTTACGTGTCATGCGCTTTTGGTCGCTGTCCGTCTTGCTCGTCACAACATCCCTGTCGCTGTGCCACTTGTGGTGCTTCTAAAGGACTTTTTAACAAGCCAAACTCTAAAGAGGCTCACGGGTTTCTCTCCTCTCTGTGTTCACCTGGGAATACAGATGATGATGACCACGATGATGATGATGGTGGCGACGACGAAGACGATGATGATGATACAGTGCTTATGTAGTCATGGATTTGGTCCTACATAGGCTGTGGAGGTTTGCTCGTTGTGCTCCTTATTAAAAAAAAAGTTATTTGTTAAAAGAAATTCTATATAAATATATATGTGTGTGGAAGTGGTTAGGGAGAATCTTCCTATCTGTGGCTCCAGCCCTGTGTTTTGCTCTTTAGGATCGTGTGAGTAGAATTAGGGCAAGGGCGATAGCCTGTGTGTTTTTTGTTTGGTGCTATTAAACTTCACTCACTGGTTTATTGGTTTTGTCGGTCACGCAAATTTGACATCAAACTAATTTATCAATTGCATGCCACATATTGCTGTTTCAGGTTCTAATAAAAAGCATAGCGCTAATGTTTCAGCCAGGTTCACCATAAATTGGAAGTGGATGATGAGTTTAACAGCTGAGAGTAGCCAGGGGTCCTAGGGAAAAAAAGTGACCAGCCCATGAGCTTGTACTGGAACTCCTGGCATCTCATGCATTATTGTAGTTTATGTGCCAAGACCGGCATTCTGGAATTTTTTCTGTGTGGTTGTGGATACAGTCTTGTATCTAACCTAGATATGTGTGAACGCATGAAAATGATTTTTTTGTTTTATCGCTAAATTTGTGATTCTTCCGACTGTTCCCTGCTGCTAAGGTCAAAGGTTGATCTCCACTGACCATATGCAGAACATGAGCTATTTTTTGCTGGATGCTTAACAGCCATGTGTCCTGTGTCTCGTGTGACGTTAAAGGATGGCGATGTCACGTCGAGTGTGGAGCTTCTCGAGAGGTTGTGAGGCGTTCGGTTGCTCATTTCTCTCTTTTAATGGCACAATGCTTCCTGTATGGAGTCTTGAATATTTATTTGAGGAAAAAAAAAATCTCATATTTGAATATTTTATTATAAGAACATTTTTAAAATTAAATCTCTTAATATAGGACAGATTGCCGCTGTTCGGAACAATGGCAAGATAAATGTTCTTTTGTTAGTGCAAGAAATTGAGAGATTTGACAGCTGGTGTTTATGCGGTACCTGGGAGAAAGAGAAATGCAGCCAGGCTTGCTAACAGTCTTATGTTCAGTGAATCTTTAAACACCACAACAGCCTACTGACTCAGTGGGGTTTTCTAGCCGAGGACTCCCCTTTATCAGGTCTGTACAATCTTGTAGACAGTGTTAGTGCGAAGTTTCCGACCAAACATGAGCAGCAACCGAGAGTCTAATAAGGTTACTGAGGTAAACTGGTTAAAACGTGTGGCTGCTGATTGGCTGGAACAAAAGCCTGCACCCCACACATTATGTCTGGGGATAAGATTGAACAACCCAGGCCTGTGTGGTATCCTTAACCTGCTTAGGATGTGAGCACACAGGAGCACTTTCCTCTCTGCCCTCCCTCCTACCATAACCCTCAGTCTGGTTATGAGTAGTGTAGACCATATCTACTTAAGGAGAGGGCTTTGTTTCTATACCTGAAGCTCTTTAAATTCTTGTTTTTAAAAATTTCTCTATTTTCTAGACCTCCTCTCTCTCTTCGGGTGGTCAAGCTAATCGTTTCCTATCACTGCCCTGATCTGATTACCAGACATTTCGATGTGTGCCACAAATGCAATTACCTGACCAGTCAGTTTAAGCTTCTTGTTCGTACATAAGGCACTAACACAACTTAAAACTGGAAATAAAAAAAACGAGCCCTTCAGTCTCGAAAGACGATTCCCGGAAAGGATCATTACAATCCTAAACAAATCACAAATTTACAGATTGTTTTGCACTTAAAATATTCCTCTGTCACTCAAAGGCACATGCTTGTGTAAGAGGCTTATTTAAAAAAAAAAAAAAAAACTATGGTCCATTCTAAAGGTGCTACTGAGTACTAAATGGCTCTGTGATTTCACTTTCTGCCTGTAGAATTGGCAGTGTTCCACCAGGAGTGTTCAACGTCACTCGGTCAACACCAGCAAAGTTCCAGCTTTGCTTCCAATCCACAGAGCGCTGTTTGCTAAAACATGTACCAGCACTGTGGTAAATATTGATAAAGAGCAAAACACACACACACACACACACACGTGAAGTACTCTCGGGTTATATACATTAATGAATCCTGATTGGTACTCCATGTGTGAGGTGGGAAACCTGAGTTAAGTTCAACATAGTCTCCTGTTAGTGGTGCTTCTTTTATTGTTTCCGATATAACTATCAGAATGTCTTTCTTAACATTATCGCTTGGTAGCTGTTTGATTAATTAAAGCTCTCATGTATGCACAGTTAAAAATCAGACTCAAACCCAGAATATACAGAACACCACCAATAAAGAGACAAGTAAGGTACAGCAAAACTTGAACAACCCATTAGCGCCTGTATGTGTGTGTGTGTGGGGGGGTGTGTGTGTGTGTGTGCACACGCACATGTATGCGTGCAGTCGCATGCTTTGCTTGTTAGTTCTAACATTATGGTCCTGACCTATCACAAGCTTAGGACCTTGACCAGACCTGTTTAGCACATATATGTTTGCATATTTCTATCTTTCTATATACAAAACAAGTATAGGATATGGGTTCAAAAAATCATTTGAACATAGGTTTGGGTTTAGAATGATAGGAATCACGAGTAAATATAAAGGAGAATCCCACATTTTCCATCGTTCATCCATGTTTTCTTCTCTATAAAATGTGTTGTACTGAAAAGATTAAATATATGACATGTAATGTGTGTGTATATATGGTTTGTTACATATGATGCTCCTCTTTATGAAAAAAAAAGATATAAAACCTATATATATACAGGAAAAGCATATTGCTGTTTTATTTCCTTTGTATTTTATACTTACAGAAAGCATTGAATCAAATGGATAAATACTTGCACTTTAAATATATTGAGAAAAATAAAAAGTCTGCATATTATTTTTGATAGGAGATCTCACATTTAAAACAACTATAACGTTACTTTCCAGGCTTTGTGACAATTGCTGTTGGCCAGAGATGTATGTTCTTCTACTTATTGAAGTCTATTTTGTCTGTGTTACAGAAGGTTTACTAAAGTCAATTGCATGATGAAGTAGTAGTGCACCAACTGTTCTTTTATTTAGTTGGTTAAAATGTAAGATGAAAAAAAAACAAAAAAAAAAAAAAAAAAACTGTGACGATTGCGCTCATGTATGTATCCATGTTAAACTTCAGCCAACCTTTTTAGGATCTGATTTATTTCCTGCCTTCCTTCTAATACAAATATGGTGCTTACATTGGCTTAGAAAAAGTACCTCTCATCCAACTCTTCGTCATCCACCTCCATGTTCTGTACCCTGAACACATCCTTTTGCTGTTTGTGTATTCTCACAAGTTTATTGAATTTCTGTTATTGGTATCCAGTGTGTTTTTTGTACAGGTACGTAACTTGTTGCTGAGTTGGAAAGCCTGTTTTTTGTTTTGTTTTTTTTTTTGGTTTATTTGTTATGTTTTGAGTTTTTTTTTGTCTGAAAATGACTAATTGCAATAAAACCTCCATTCCCTCTGGTTTTTGTCTGAAATGACTGAAGTATATTCACCATAAGTCAAAAGGATGTTCACTAATTGCAACATCATCAGTTAGTAACCATTCCAGTGACCCAGATGGTTGTGAGTTTTGTCAGAAAACAGAAAAACACTGCAGGTTTATGAGAAAGTCCTTTAAATGAATTAATTTAAATATTATCCATATGTGCAAATACTATTGAAGAAATTAACTACTGAAAATAAACACGACGCCCTCTATCGGCGGAATACAGAGCTGTCCAGGGTGCTGAAGAAAAAACCAACCCGTCCTCACCCTCCACCCAAATGGCTTGGAACATTAGACAGCATGACATCATCAGAGCTATGGAGCCTGGAAGCTGCAATGAGTTTCTAAATATAAATTTTACATATTAGAATCATATATTGTACATGTCGCATTTTTTCTGTAGAGCATTTAATTATTATTTTTTATATGGTATTATTTAATAATTTAAAAAACATTGTTTAGAACTTGCTAGGGAGAAAAAGATGATAAGTGCAGTTAAAGTATTTACATTCTACTGTAAAATTAGTAAATTTCAATTAAGAACTTAATTTAAGCCTCAATCCTATCCAAACAATTTCATGCTAGCTCAACTATCTGGTTGACCAGCATTAACAACGGAAGCTCATTGTGCATTGATTTCGGCCATGGTCCAAAATCAGACAGCATAGGACTACACAACAGGGTAAAATGAAACACATATACTGTACCAATCAAAAGTTTGGACACATCATCTAATTCAATGTTTTCTGCAATAATACATATGGACTTAATAAAAGTGACAACAACAAAAACAACAACAGTCAGTTATTTTAAGACACTAAGGTCAGTCCTTCTGGAAAAGTTCAGTATTTTTCTTGTTCTTGCAAGAACAGTATTGTCAAGTGCATTTGCAAAACCCATCAAGCACCATGATGAAACTGGCGCTCATGAAGACCTTCCCAGGAAAGCAAGACAAAACTACTTACCTCTGATGCGAATCAGAAATGAATTTAGAGTTACCAGCCTCAAAAATCACCAATTAACAAAAGCGCCTCAGATTAAAGCTGTTATGGAGGCTTTACAGAGCATAAGTAGCAGACACATCTTATATAAATGACATACTGCATATTTTGCATGCCTTCAGCATTGTTGTACAACATATAACAAAATAAAAATTAGGGAAGAGAATTTAAATTAGAAGGTGTGTTGCAAGACACAACACAGACAATGTGGACCAAACTTAAGGTTTTCCAATAAAAATGTAAATGGTCCCACTTGACAACCATTGGCAATTCTATTTAAATTTATATACTCATATATTGTCATCAATCATCTCCAACTTGGAGAACATTGAACGTTTGTATTTGTCTAACTACTCTAAAGGTGTCTAGTTTTTCATTGACATCCCAGATGCCTCATCTTTGACTTAATTTACATCAATTCTACAGTGCTGTACAAAAGTATTAATCCACACCTCACTTCTTTACATTTTGCTTCCAAAGCACCAGACTTTCTTCTATTTTTATGTATAGTCTTGAATAGTTCTCCAGGCTTCCTGAAGGGCTTTTTGGCTCTCACTTTTGGCAAGTTTTGACTCCAATTTTCAGTCCATTAGCTGCACCTGACCAGTTTCAGAGGAATGTTTTTTTGTTTTTGTCACACAGTAATCTGTGAATCACTTAACCCTAACACCTATTTCAGATTTTTTTTAGATTTGAATTTGTATTTAGGATTCTATATTTTTACCAATTTTCAGGGTTTATTTGTTTTAACTATATTTACAAGTCAAAACTACCAGCCATTGAAATATATAACAATATTACTATTCAGACACTTCTTGTCAGTTTACAAACTCCACATAATGCAGTCTAATCAATAGGAATTGGAATGGGGTTGGGCTTGATGCCCCAGGCAACATTTAAAATATTTGTAATACAAAAATATGTATGCATTTAATAAGCAGTTAACTCCCATCCCATTTATAATCAGTTTCTCTATATTGACCATGTAATCAAAACATTTAACAGGTACACTATATAAAACAAAACCCTGGGAACCCTGACCATCACAACCATTCTGTATGTGTTTATTAAATATCCCATTCCAGATTTAGTTCTCTTAGTCCTCTAGGGAGGCTTTGCACTAGATTTTGGAGTGTGGCCTGTGTGGATTTGCTAATTCTTCATTCAGTCGCAGGAGTGTTCAAAGACACTGAGTCAGGCGAGGAGTTCAGTGGTACAATCTGCATCCGCAACCATATTCATTAGGGTTGGGGTTGGGCTCTGTGCAGTTCTTCCACACCAACCTTGGCAAGCTAATGTCTTCATAAAGCTTGCTTTGTTCACATGGTTATTGTCATACTGGAATAGTGAAACAATAGTTTCAGTGATGGGAAATTGTAATTCTAAAGCAAGCAAACACAGTCTAGACAGGTTGTTCCCTTGGAATTATAAGATTATATTTATATTCCTAGCAGTTTTGAGATACTAAGCTTCAAAGTGTTTGGGTTCCATGAAGCAAAACAATAATAATAATTAAAAAAATTTACTTGATTAAGAAACTCACCTGAAAATCTAAGGCAGTTCTTGGGGCAGGTCATAAAAAACTGTTCAGTTCATTTTGAACTGTTACATCTAACAGTAGAACCTCAGTGACGTTATTTATTAGCTAGCTAGTTTGTTAACAGTATGCATTGGTTCAGCCATCCTTAGTCTCTAAAGCCCAGTTAACTGTTGTGCCCAATTGTTTTGTTGTTGTGTTTTTAGTACTGTCCCGTCTCTGTGTGCATGGAGTTTGCATGTTCTCACCATTCTTGGTGGGTTTCATCCCACAGTCCAAAGATACGCAGATTGGGCTACTTAGTGTTCTCAAATTGTCCATAGTGTGTGAATGAGTGTGTGTGCCCTGTGATGGATTGGCACCCTGTCCAGGGTGTATCCCGCCTTGTTCCCTCAGTCTCCTGGGATCTACCCTGTATACAGGATAAAGTGTTATAGACATCGATGACAAAATTTGCTTGCTTGTTTTGCAAGCAATTATATTTATTATTATTTTTAAGCTAGCTAACTAATGCTCTTCAGTTGGTTTGACGTTATTGTCCACTGTGTTCAAATGTGCTGTGAGCTGCAGAGCAGCAATGAGCATCAAATCAAGGTCTTGCCATTTTTGTCAAACCAAAAAATAAAAAAAGGGTGGGTTATGACATAATATCCCAACATTGCAGCGAGAATGACAAAATAATCATAACAAACTTTTTTTTTTTTTTTTATTACAACAGCATTTGTGTTCTACCCTAAACATTGGGGAAAATCATAGTTAGCACAACAGCCAAAGCGACAAGTATAGGGAAGTCAATTTATGAAAGCAGTTACTAAAGGAGTGTATAAAATTGCAGCTCTTTATGTTATTTTATATATAGCAGTGCAAGAGCTACAAGCTCATTTTCTCACTCACACTGTCATCATGCGTCAAAACTGCACTAGAAAAATCTACTTGCACTTGCTCAAACACACAAAGTCCGTACCATGGGCATGGGTGGAGACACTATGGGGGTCGACTGTGCCGCTGCTGAAGAGCTAAGCGTAGACGTTGTGCCACTAGCAGTCCTCTTCTGCAAACAAAACGCTGATCCCATGATCACGGTGCTGATTTACAGCATAAGAATGCATTTGAACAGAACTGTATCATTTAGTCCAACGAGTTACAGTGCATGATACAGGTACGAGTAGATATCTTGGTCTGAATTTGCAGTCCTGCTGCTTCAGGCTCTAGTCATGTTTGTTGGGAAGGCTTCTTTTGGTCCACTGCAAGAAGATGATTCCTCTGTCACTATCAAGCATACGGAATTCGTCTTCAACGTCGTACTTTGACATAGCGCTTGAAGGAAAACTGAAGCTTGAAGCGTTTTTAATCATAATCTCCATTAACTGAAAATGTAGCATATGTGTGATTACCACAGACAGGTCAAAAACTGAAAAAATAGACTGAAGGGGCAGATGTTGGGGGCAGTTATGCATGTACTTTTGTAGAATATTTTTTTTATTACTTCTAGACTCAATGGAAATGTAACTGTTCAATTAATCTATTTGAGGACTATTTTCAGAGGCAAGTACCCGGGGTTACCAGCATCCGCAGAACACATGACTTGGGAAAGAATCTATAAATGGAATTACTCTATCACTTTACTTGAAGAGCTTTAGTAAGACTTCTTGTGCCAGCTGTTTTGGCTGTGCATTACACAAACCACTCTACATTGGGCAGTTACATGTAATCGTGGTTTGATGATGTTATTATTTTAATCAATTTAGTTTTATTGCCAAATACCAGATTATCTTTAAGCTGGAGTAATGTCCACGTAAAAATACCTCTCATTTGACCACAGATCAGTACCAAAAACTACCAAATGGTAGTCAGCGGATTGCTTTGGTTCTCATTTACATAATTTTATTTTATTTATTTTTTTTGCTTTGCTCGACCCTTCGCCTCGTCTCACTAATGTCTGCTTTGCTTCCCATCACCGGAAATTGCCAGCTTTCATTGGAAATGAACGACTTAATGAGTCCCTTGCTGCATAACGTCAGAGCTGATGTGATGCCATGTAATAATTTGAACTCACAATCTTCTGATCAGTATCCCAAAGCCTTAAGCGCTAAGCCTCAGTACAGGAAAGCGCGTGTCTGTGCTAAGCATACATATGCTACAGATGCATTAGACAGAGATTACATTAAAACACTTCAGCATTCCTTTCACACACCTTCAATCTGTTTTCTTTAACTCTCTTGCTTTTACTGTTACACACGAACATGCTCACACATACACATACATACATACATACATACATACATACGTTGCAAATCTTTCTGATCCTGTTTTCCATCACATACCCTGTCTTCTTTTATGATATTGTGAACAAGAACCTCAAACTGGGTTCTCTACCACCTCAAGCAGGCAGCTCCATTAAAAAAAGAACTGAGATTTTATATATATATGTATATATATATATATATATAGATAGATAGATATATGTATATAGAATCAACTGAGATAAATTGCTTTCAACATTACAAGTGCCTGAGTCCGCGGTGACGGCTCAGAAATGAAACTTTACAATAAATAAATATGACGTAATAAATAATGGGGACATTTGCATCATACTGCCAAGACAGCACATACTGTATGAATCTGAACAAACACCTCAGCATGTGACAGAGCCCTTAAAACAGCTACTGAGGCTGAGACATCGAAAAAGGCCTCGCGGATAAGCCGAATGCTACATGTCACGCAAAAAATAAAATAAAATAAAAATCAGTCAGGAAGCCAATTCTACATATGGACTAGTCAAACACTGAGATGTCAACATAAGTGTGTTAATGGCTTCAACGTTGGAATGTGGCATCACGCCGTCACTTTATGTCTCTGCCTTGTAACGAATACGCTTCAGAAACCATAATGATGTCACAGTTTAATAGTGACATCAGGAAAGGTGCCCTGTGATGCTGCAGTAAACCTTCTCCAGACATCACAGTAAAATCAGCCTTGTGATCATAGTGCATCTCTTTGACCATCACAGGAAACTGCCATGTGCTGTCAGAACTGACTGCAGTCATGTGATGGAAACACACTCCTCTAATACAGTCTCGGTCTCCTTTTAACGTCTGTACTTCCTTTTTGGCACATTATTAAAAATGCTTCATAATAATACTAATAATACTTACAATAATCCTAATTTACTGTGCATTTGAAATTATAAGGATGATTTACTGCTAACGTTCACGTGTATCTCCTTTTTTCCGAAGTGGCAGACCATCATGTTAGTTGCTCGCTCATCTACGTCTGAGATGAAGGACAAAGTTCGGGGACCCTGCGGTGAACGTTCGCTCAGTCTGAGGTGTGTTTGTGAGTGGCTCGTCCGTTGAGTCCGTGAGCATGGCCGATGGAAGGACTGGACTGGGTTTTGCGCATGTGGCTGTCTCTGGCGTCGCCGCCGAACACGCTGGCCTCGATTTTATCCAGGTCGTCGCTCCCGACGCGCAACTTGGCTTGCAGGAGGTTGACGTACGTCTCATAGCGGCTTTTCTGCACGGGCACACACAAAGCGGTTAGGAGTGTACGGGACACACAGGATGCTGTGTATTATAAGTAGCGCATCTAAGGTATGATTAAGTGCTTCAACAAGTTCCTGACCTCATAGGTAAGGTAGTGTTCTTTAATGCGGTACTCCTCTGATTCTTTGCTCTTGGGTGTTAGCTCTGGTGGATTCCTTTTGTGTTCCTCTACCTCTAAGGAGATCTGCTTCAGTTTGCTCTCGTGACACTTCAGTTGCTCTTCCTGCACAGATATAACATTAGATTTTTGTATTTACTTATTAGAATTGAAATACAGTGGAACCTTGGATTACAAGCATAATTTCGTTCCGGAAGCGGGCTCGTAATTCCAAAACACTCGTAAACCAAATAAAATGTTCCCATAAGAAATAATGGAAACGCAAATTATTCGTTTCACAGCCCAAAAAAATAAATACATAAAAATTATTAACACAAAATATAAAGTAAAAATAAAACAAATTAACCTGCACTTTACCTTTAAAAAAAAGGTAGTGATAAGTGATAAGCGTTTCCGTTTGTGCGCGCAGGCGCTGTGTGTGTGTGTAATGATGAGATGGACAAACTGGTTGATGCATGCCCATGCTTTTATTTGCTGCATTGTCAGGCTATAATACAAACTTTCGGGTGGATCCTGCACTTAAATCCAACAAAAAAAACTACTAAAAGAGAAAACAAAACTCAGGCTCTATATCCTAGCTTACATCTCACATTCGCATTCACACACACCGGACTGCATTACCCACAATGCATCTCCCGCACTGGACTACACTTCCGTAAACAGCTGTCGTAAATCAACCTCTCTCTCCCGCAATACTTTTTTTTTGGAAAAATTAGCAAGGAACATAGCTAATGACACTCGTGTGAGCGCAAACTAACGGAATCACTGCAGTAAAGTAAAACAAACAAACAAACAAATGAACCGGCACTTTACCTTTAAAAAGAATCGCGACAGAGCAGAGTTTCTGTGTAGACCAGATAGTGTTTGTGTGTGTGTATGAATTAGAGAGGGGGTGCTTTACGCGTGCGTAATTTGACACTGTGTCGGTTCACACACACACTCTCTGGTCTTTAGTGTGTGTGAACCGGCACAGTGTCAAATTACGCGCGCGCACACACATAAGCTCACACAGGCTGAAACAGAGATGGAGAAAATTTATCTTTAACCTCTGTAATCAGAATTTCTTTTGCTTTACACGCGCGCTGTACACACGTGTGTTATAAGAAACAGTACACGCACTGTACACACGCGCTTACAAACACAAAATAAAATGTGTTTTACACACACACATGGCCACAGTGTCATAGTAAACAGTACATGCGTGCCCGGATGTTGATTATACCAGTAAGAGACGAGCACTAAGACCCTACAGGGGAGACGATTACCCACAGTTCCGCAGCGCAAGAGAGAGAAAAACCGTCGGCTCAGTTGTGATCACGTGACGCTCTGCGTCAAATCAAGAAGCGCATGAGTGATACGTGATACTCGGTACTTGTAAACCAAGACAACGCTCGTTTTTCAAGTCAAATTTTATTAAAACTCTTTGCTCGTCTTGCGGAACACTCGCAAACCGCGTTACTCGTAATCCGAGGTTCCACTGTACTTAGAATGTCACCCCAGTGAGGCGCACAGACACCTATGATTAGTGTCTGCTGCTTTGGCCTTTTGTCTGCTTAAGCCCTTAAAGTGTACTTATTAATTAAAATTTTTAATTCAAATTCGAATTTTATTTGTCACATAGGCAGTCATACACAGTACGATATGCAGTGAAATGCTTAAACAAAGAAAAGAGAGGAAAAAAGGGCATTTTGCCCTTTTTTCATTTTGTATTGGCTGGGGGTAAAACACACCAATCAGGCCATGTCCACACGTAGCCGGGTATTTTTCTTCTTATGTTTTTAAAAATAATTCCGTCCACACGACCTACGGTTTAAATATATATTTGTCCACATGAAAACACAAACGCCCTGTTAGGAGCATCCCTAATCAACAGGGGGCCAATCAGAAGCCTAGACAAAACGTCATTACCTGCTGCACTTTGTAGAGGTCAGACGGGTCTCTGTGTCGTCGGAGTTTTGTACAGTATGTAGCAGCAGTGAGCTTAGTAGTACATTCAGAGACCTCTGTTCATTATGTGTGAGTAACTGCGTGTGTATGTACACGCATGTAAAAAGCCCAGTACACAACGTTAACACAGTCCCTAGTTTACTGTACGTACGTCCACCATCGCACAAAATATCCTTATAAACAAAGCTGATGTCAAATCAAGGAGACGAGCACACAGACAATTACATCATCGGCACAAGGTGACGTTACAACAAGCCAAAATCTCTGTTTCCCCGTCACCACTGAAAACGGAGTTTTGGAAAATCTTCACTTTGGACGGAGTTTTCCAAAAACGACCAAAACTGTGTTTGCGTGTAGACGAAAGGTGAAAACCGCTGAGAAAAATCTCTTTTTAAAAATACCCGGCTACGTGTGGACATGGCCTTAGGCTGTTCCCCTATTGTGACCTCATATAACAAGGGGACTGAATTAAAATTTTAAAAGATTCCAGGTTCAATAAAAGTTTTTCAAGATGAGATCCGAATATCATGATTTTGTTAGGGTTTAGATCGTTATGTATATGCAGTCATTGTAAGCCTATGAAAAATAAGCAATTAAAAATTTCTACAGCATCTCTGATGACCTTGTATATTTCCTTGTATTTGTATGGAACACAAACAACAATGTTTAATCGCTCTTTAGTGAGTCTGCTGGGCTGTCTAGGCATGTTGTGTCTCATAGTGGCACTTTACATTACTGCTTTTTATTATCGCTATGGTTTCGGAACATATCAGACAAACTGGTTTTAAACTTCCCGCATGAAGAATAAAAATATATCGATATGTCCATTCATCTTTAAAGGTTCAGTTTTCATAGTTTATTTTCCATTTCTTGGAGTAACCATGCTTTCGTTTTTGTTAAGATAGCAACCTATCTTATTGATTGGTTTCTGTTGAGTGACACATACATCTTTGACCTTTATTGACATCCTTGAGAGCTTAAGACTGGATGTACCTGGTTGAGCCTAGTCGTAGATGACGGTAGCAGAGGTCTGCAGAATTTTTTCATGGAACCTATGGCAGCAGGAAACGCAGGAGCCGAGAACAGAGCAGCCACCAAATTGATCCTGAAGATCCATGACATCATTTCCTCCTCACTCCTTTACAGAAGTAGATACACACACATACTTTTATAGGCTAAAAACTTGTGATGTGCACTATGGCATAGCTTGTTAAGAATTCCCACCAGAGTTTAATTAAAAGCAGTTTGAAACTCACGGCGCCTGGAAGAGGAAGACTCTCCAGTCTGACGTTTTGAGTTTGAGAACGTTGGGTTTCTTGCTGTAGTCGCAAGCTCTGGTGGCCAAAGCATGGTGCACACGCACGGCGTTTTTCAGGTCGACTTCAGACAGGTCCTTATCGGGTTTATACTCATCCTTAACACAAGAGGGAGACAGCGAGCAAGTGTCGTGTGGGTTGGTTTGTTCCAAAAGGGGAAGAGTGCAATAATGGAAAAAAAAAATGTGTGTGTGTGTGTAAAATACTTTCTGCAGGTAGAGGATCATGCCCTTCAGCACAGCATAGAATTTCTTCCAGCCTCGCCGTCCTCTCGGGGCTGCAGAGAGAAACAGAAAGGAAAATGAGACCAACACACAGACACAGTGCAAGAGTGTGAGGGAAGAAGAGGCAGACACAAAGCGTTGTTAGTCGTGAATGCATTTGTCTAACGGCTACGGTTGATCACAGATGCTGTATCCAGCTGTTAGGACTATCCCTGCTATCTTCTCCACCTGCTGGAAGCCCGAGATTGCACTCGCCATTCTGCCAGCTCAGCTGAACACACACACACACACACACACACACACACACACAGACTCTCCAATTAGGCTAATTAGGTCTTACATCATATTGAGGCATTGAGACAGTGAGTAACCTTAGAGATAGGTCCCTTCAGGGCCAAACTGCCTGCTGATGATATATCATTTTCTTGTGTTTTGTGATCTTCTCAGTGCGTAACACTTTCCTGACTAAAGCGTATCTTCTCTTTGTGTACTACTACTATATATCGTGACAAAATGTCTCCCAATCACTCTCACTCACTCATTCATTCTCTATACCGCATATCCTGTACAGGGTTGTGGGAAACCTGGAGAGAGGCCTCATACACACTGGACAGTGTGCCAGTTCATCGCACTTAAGATAATCTGCATGATTTTGGACTGCTGGAGGAAACCAGAGAACCCAGAGGAAACCCACCAAGCACAGGAGGGGGGAACATGAAAACTTCATGCACACACACCAAAAGGCGGGACCCAAACCCTCGATCCTGGAGGTGCGGGGCTACAATGCTCTATGCTACTGTGCCGCTGCCTCCAAATCAGTTGTCTCTAAAAACGTCTTTATTATTTTAAAAGGTCATGGTTGACTTCCTAGCTCAAAGACACCTTTTTCAATCTAGCATGTAATTACCAGAAGTAGTTCACAGAAATCACCATCAATCCTTATACTAGGTTAGTCTTTCGAGTTCTCCCATTGAGGGGTTGCTACAGCAGACCATGCAACCCGCACACAACTCGACACAGGTTTTGTGCTGTATGACTGCATCGAGTGACTGGGGTTTGGGCGTTGGGTGGGAACTGAACCCGGGCCTTTCACATGGCAGGCGAGAAACCTACTACAGTGCCACCAATGGCCTCCTCATACTAGGTATTTCAGACACTTTGTTATGACGTTACTGCCATCTTCTGGTATAATCAAACCGGCAGTAACACATTCAGATGAAGCACTATCTACCCTCTTTCACATACCTGAGCATACAGATGTCACCGATTGGCAAGTGCTGCTATAATTGACAAGGGAGAAGGTATTCCATCTCTTTTAACCAGAAAACACATCCAGTTTTGCTCTATTGGCTGCCTGGCCACTTATCATTCTTTAGTTTATCTCTGTCTATTTAGAACGTATTATCTATTATTAATGTGTTCGTACTTGTGGGGCATCGGTGGCTCATCTCCCATGTGAAAGGCCAGGGTGCAGTTCCCACCCAATACCCAATACCCAAACCCCAGCCCCTGGATGCAGAGCCTGGATAAAATGGGAGGGTTGTGTCACGAAAAGCATCTGGTGTAAAAACCTGTGCCAAGATGTGGCGACCCATCAGCGGGAGAAGCCAAAAAAGACCAATGACAACATTCATATTCAGTTACATCCCTACCATGAGTGAAATCTACTTTTCTATGGAGATGCTAGTTCTTTCATGTCAAACTGATGAGTTGAATTACCTGAGCAAAAAACAGTCACACTATACATTTAAACCCCCTTCCCACACACACATACACAAAACCACACACACAAACATACATATCGTGTCTCAAATACTCACTGCGTTTGCCGTCCATATCTGCGTGGCTCTTTCGGGTCAGGATTCCATGTTTGTAAGTGGCAGCATTAAGCAAAAGCGGGATGGCAATAAAAGGATTACTGCCATCCGTTACCCTAACAACGCGCTTGCCCCCAGCCTCACACTGATCCTCGACCAGCTCGGACAGACTCTTCCTCAATTCCTCTTCCTCACTGCAAATGGAGATTAAGTTACACATCCGCAGCTAGAGACATCCTCAGTTTATCTTCTTTCTATCAAAAAACATTCAGGTACGTCCTAGTCCACAGATAGACCAGATACTCACATGGCCCATTCCAGCTTTTCATTCTTTATGGAATTATACAGCACCTAAATGACGGAGAGGGGAGACCTGATGTTAGACGTATGCTGAATCCAACAAAATGCTTATACAGTAAGTCCCCGATTCATGAAACAGTCGAGTTACGAATTTCCACGGATACGAACGGTCCGCGATTCTACAAACATACAGAGGTACAAACGAAACACATAAGTAGCTCACGTGTATTGTACAAAAAATAGACACAGCAGTGCACCAGATACAAATATTTATATACAATATTTTCAGTGCGTAAGTGAATGTATAAATTTCCCAAATCCAGTATATTGTATGTGTGCGCGTGTGGTGCGGAGGTAATGAGTCTGCGGTTTCCATGAATCAGTCCGGGAGAACAATGATAGAAAATGGCTGTCCTGTAAAGCTGTCCCGCTGGTAAATAATCCTAATTTAGGAAAATCCTCAACGAGACTCAGCTCTGAGACAAAATGGCCGGGATTCCCCTCACGATTTAAAGGCGAAGTCTCGTATAATGAGGAACCAAAAGACAACACTGTTACATTTTACATGTTTTTAAAAAGGCCTACATGCAGTTGCAGATTTAGGATTGGTATGCTTTACATTGTATATTCGTGTTTAAGGTGTCTAAGACCACGTTGTCGGACTTAAGAACAAATCAGACTTACGAACGTGCTCCTGGTACAGAACCCGTTCATAAGTCGGGGACTAACTCTATAAACAAATAGCATGTAATCTATGAGTTAAATGCAGAGCATGCCTTTAAAGCAAAGTCCACTCCGAAACACTTAATACGTTTGAATTGAAATATTTATGATTGGTGATCAGGGACGTATTTTTATAATTCCTTTTTGCAGATGGTTGTCTTCTGCCCTGATGCTGCTACTGCAGACATGAAAGAGCATATATATATATAACTTTTTGGTATATTTTGGGTATATTTTTGGTAGAAAGGGGCATCATAGGTTTTTGTCTAGTGGACAGCTCAGTTTTCAGTCGAGTATGCAGATGATGTGCGTTTACTGAAAAAATAAATACCTTTAGTAAATCTTTGGGAAAATCCTTTCCGTCATTCAAACCATCCAGATTGCTAACGAACTGCTGGCAGGACATCTTCTTCCCGATGTTCTAAAACAACCACAAAGAAAGTCATTTGTACATGTTTTTCTTATTTTATTGGGGACGTATACTGTATTACTGATGAAACAGTAATTGTGAGTCATGAAGATGGAAGTGCAGTATAAGATGGAAGAAAACTGAGAAGTCACTATTCACACTGATCACCACCAGATGGCAGTATTGTGTTGCTGCCAAGCAAATACACACACTGCACACACCACCCAAGCTTTCTCGAACTGCACCATTTTGTTTCTGCTGTGCATTTAAGAGCAGGATCTGTTTAGCCACATCATGCAAAAAAAAAAAAAAAAAAAGACTCTAATAATCGGCCATCTTACATGGCAACACAATGTGGTGAAACAGATGCGGTGCGAACTCTAAATGCGACTGGAAGTGACTGGATTTTGCCTCACGTGTAACTCAGTGGTTAAAACAAATGGTAAATGAAGAGAACAGGTATTAGGTGGGAAAAGGAAGAAAAGATGAACACAGAGATAGCAGAGAAAGTAGTTGCACTTACCACCTGATCGTCACAGCAGCCACGGAATGAGGTGAAAGCGTATTAGGGAATATACGTCAGAAACAGGGAGACAGGAGTGTGTTAGAGCGACAGCAGATTTTAGCAAAAAAAAAATGCCTGTGACTTATTTCTCGGGAATCGGACTAAGATAAACTTAAAGTTGTTTGGTAAGTTGTCTTCTAGCATTCAAGTGACTCAACTGTGAACTTTCCTTAACAGCTCTGTCATAGCTAACTCCAGCATGTCCAACAATTACTATATTATACTGATTTATTGACAAATATTTTTAATACTATTCAGGAAATATGTCAAATACAAAGAACAACCAATAAACATGATTATCTTACTCTCCATCTATACTTTATCCTGTGTACAGTGTCACGGGAGCCTATCCCAGGAGACTTAGGGCATAAGGCGTGGTGCACCCTGGACGGGGTGTCAATCCATTGCAGGACACACACACGTACACACACAATTTGGGAATTTGAGAACGTCAATCAGCCTACTCTGCATATTTTTAGACAGTGTGAGAAAACCCACCAAGCACAAGAGAGAACATGCAAACTCCATCAACACAGACCCCAAGGCAGGACTCGAACCCGGAGCCTGGAGTGCAAGGCGACGGTGATAACCACAAATTCACCGTGCTGCCACATGATTATCTTGAATATTTAAAATGAATAGAAATGAACAGAAAATCCAAAATGGCTAAGGCTTGAAAAAACATACTGTTTCTCACATCACTCATATACACTCTTTGATAAATTACAGAAGATCATTAGAACACACAGTTACTGCTCTGTGTTTCTACCCATCATCCAAAGACAGTAATTATGCAGTACATGGAACTAAATCAAATGTTTCGGCTGCATTTCCATATGTTACATATGCAATTATTACAAAGTGATGCATCTCAGGGACTAAATGAGGAAATGTCCTGTGTAATAAACTCATTAGCACAAACAGAAATGGAGTCTGTGCTATGTCTGCTAATTGCAGTCAATTTAAAATGTATTTTATGCCGGTTATTTCATTTATCTGTCTTTTCCTCTTTTTAAAATGTTGCTGACTGACAAAGTGTACCATCACACTACCACCACAATTGCTGTTCCAAGTTTTCTCCAATCGCTGAAGTCTCAAAGCCTTAGCAATGGCTCGGTAACCCTATCCAGACTGATACATGTCAATTACTTTGTTTCTCATCTGTTTTTGAATTTCTTTAGATCGTGTTGCTTTTTTTTTTAGATTTTCTAGCGTGCTTGACTTTGTCAGACAGGTTCTACTTAAGTGGTTTCTTGATTCAACAGGTCTGGCAGTAATCAGGCTTGGGTGTGACAAGTGAAATCGAACTCAACTTTCCACAAATCACAGTTCATTCATCATTTAGCATGAGGGGGCAATGACTTTTGCACATAGGCCAAGGTAGGTTTGGACAGCTTTGCTCCCTTATCAAATGAACACATCATTTAAAAACTGCATTATACTAAAACTTGTTTGATGATCTCAATAATTTAAGTGTGACAAAAAAAACAAAAAAAACAGAAAGAGGGCAAATACTTTTTCACTGCACTGTATATCAGTCAACATTAGTTTAGTTTCTGTCTGGGTGTGTGTATATACATACATGGCCATGCAGATCAGTATTCAGAAGCATAAGAGCACATGTCAGTGTATGGGCTCCATCTGCAAAAAAACAAAAACAAAAAAACAAAAATCACATGAAAATATATTTTTATATTTAAATATGTTTTTGATATACACTACAGACATTTTGGATGGAGATCAAATTAAAAGCTTTTCATTTCAGCTTTCATTTCATCTAGACATGATAATCAACATATAACCTTAAACCTTTTGTTTAAACCCATCCATTCTAGTGATCACAAATATTGGAACATGTGTCTGGCAGATGTTTCTTGTTGCCCACATGTTCTGAGATTGTTTATTTAAATGATTAACAGCTCTGACTGTCTTATGTCTAATGCTTTTTTGAGCTGCAACAATAGACAAACCCTAATTAAGACCAGAGAGCTGTCTATGGGAGAAAATCAAACCATTTTGAAGTTACGGGTAATCGATCAGAGCCACTGCACAAAAATTGAGCATAGCCAATCTGACAACCTGGAAAGTCTCTTTGGAAAAAGAAAGAAACCACTGGGGTACTGATAACCAGATATGGAACAAGTCGGCCAAGGAAACTTAGCAGTTGATGAAAGAAACATTTTGAGTTCTGTGAAGGAAAAAAAAACAGTCAGTGACAGCAACAACCTCCACATGGCAGCAGCGAAGGTATCATAATCAACCATTCAAAGAAACCTGAGAGAGCAGAAATATCAAAGCTACACCACAAACTGTAAACCACTCATCAGCAGGAGGAATCTGAAGGCCAGATTGGAATTCTGGAATGAGCCACAAAAGGTCTGGAAGCAAGATAACCCTCTGCCAAAGTGATGAAAAAGCCAAAGTGTGAACAAAGAAAGGATCTGCTCATGATCCAAAAAACATACAAGCTCGTCAGTCAAGTGATGATTTGGTCTTGCATGGCTGCTCCTAGTACAATCTCACCAATCTGTACTGACGATGTAACTCATAGTGGGAGCAGCAGAACGAATTCAGAAGGCTGCAGAAACTTTCCGTCTGCAAATTTACAGAGGAATGCATCCAATCGAGTACACTTCATCATGTAGCAAGACAACGATCCAAACCAAACTGACCAAACACAAACAAGGACTTTATCAGGTGAAGAGTGTGATCACCACCGAACACCCAAGGGGCCACTACATTGATGCAGTTATAACAAGCAAGGAATAATCTACGTTATACATATCTGTTCCAACAATTTACTGCACTTACCTGACGATTGGGTGGTCTGCCACTGAAGGTATCATATTTCAAGTTGTTTCTCAGTAGTTTCTACCCATGGGTTCCTGCTCTTCACGTTTTAGTGTTTTCTTTTCCCAGTAGATCTGATTTAACTAATTAGCTAATTATCAGTCTTTACCGAATAGAAGTGAGTGCGGTAGAGCAGGGAAAACACTAAACTGTGCACGGCAGGGGGTCCTTCAGGACCAGGGGCGGAAACCACAGGTTTAACTCATCCTGATGTAAATGAAAGCTGAAAACCTGATATACTGCCTCATAATGATCTTTTCATGTTGAGTATATCAAGAGAATTGGTTCTTTTGCACGATTTTTGCACAAGCACAATTTCAAGGGCTGAAACTGAATACCAGCACAGTATCTATCCTGTATACAGGGTCGTGAGGGCCTTGAGCCTATCCCAGGAAACTTAGGGCACAAGGTGGGGTATCCCCTGGACAAGGGCAATTTGGGAACTCCAGTTGGCCTAATCTGCATGTCTTTGGACTGTGGGAGAAAACCGGAGAACCCAGAGGAAACCCTTCAAACACAAGGTGAACATGCAAACTCCATTCACACAGACCCGAGGCGGGAATCGAACCCTTGATCTTAGAGGTGCAAGGCAATAATGCTAACCACTGCACCACCGTGCTGCTGGGAACAAATTCTGTTATTTTAATTCACAGTCAGCATTGTGTCAAGGGTGTGGGATTATGTCAGAATTGAAAAGAAATGTGCATTCATATGGCAGCTCACATACGCCAAACATCATCACATCCCACCTTGGCATGACAGAAGTTTAACTATATAGTGTCAGGCAAGAACTGCAGCCATTAAGATCATAGTGAGAGTAAGATAAAACAAAAGGTATACAAAACATGCATATAAATATAAATGATAGTCCAGGGCCATAATCAATGTATGTAGCGATACTTGCCTTCGGAGGTGAGGGCTTCTGGGTTACAGTGACAGAAGCGTTTGGAAAAGTGCACTAGGACTCGTTCTCGCTCCTGCGTCTCTCCCATTAGAGGAAATGCCTTCAGGAAGTTCCTGTACCGTGAGGAGAAACAGCAAGAGAGAGTTAGAGGTTATGAACAAGGGGTTTTAGCATAAAGAGTCAAAAATCTAGTGGTATAGTCTTGGTATTTCCCAAGTTTGTGAATATACACACACACATTATACAGTACTGTGCAAAGTCTTTAGCCACCCATCATTTCTTTACATCAGATTAAATTACACCGTTGCTGTTTTTTTTTTCGGGCTGCTTGCTCCCGTCAAGGAATCACCACAACTTGGCTCCGGTTTTACGCCGGATGGTCTTCCTGACTCAAACCTCCCATTTTATTCGGGCTTGGGACTGGCACTACATTTAGTGGGGAGTGGCTGGGAATTCGAACCCAGGCTTTCTGCATGGCAGGCAGGAAACCTACCACTTAGGCACCAATGCCCAGAAACTTAAATAAAAAGATGCATGTTTTACAGGCTGCAAAGTGCCTAAAGATACAATTTTAAAAAGGGTTGTTTATGTAACAACCTCAGCAGCAACCTCATTTCACCTCTCGTCTGTTCCAACCACTCAGCATTCAGCATCACCACTATACTGCACCTGTTTCTCACTGGTTCATGCCTCGAGTTAGATGGCATTTTATGATGTTCGACTGATCACCGTGTGGCTTAACAAACAAAAAGCATTCCTCTAAAACTGCTCAGGTACAAGCACTGGACTGAAAATGAGAGCCAGAAACCTGATAAGAATGCAAGACCAAAAAGCCATTCAGGAAGCCTGGAGAACTATTCTTTAAAACTACATAAAAAAAATACAGAAAGGTCCGGTTCATTGAGAGCTAAATATGAAGAAATGAGACTTTTGCGCAGTACTTTATATATAGACACAGTGAAAATGAAATAATCTTATCATCCTGCCCATACTGTACAGTGTACTATATAATAAGGGATATATAATCTAAAGGCAATAAAATCAAAGAAAGCGAAATAGAAAAAGACAACAAGTCTAAAAATAGAAAGGGTGAAAAACATGGACTAAGCACTACAGCACAGTGTAAGGTGTGGTCACCTAAACCAAATGAGTTTTATAATTGGATTTTAAAAAATGAAGACTATCCCTCACATGGACAGGTAGGTTATTTAATACCATTAGCGCTCCATAAAAAGGGATCGCCGCCAGCTGTTCGTACTTTTTCATTTCAGGAGGAAGAGCTGGTGCAGATTACTGAGATCACAGATATCACACACTCTGATACAAGAATATATAGTGAAGATATGTAGGAATATATCCATGCAAGAAGCAATTATATGAAATATTTACATTTATAGCATTAGTGCATCCTTACCCATTACATTTTTTTAAATCTCATTATACATCTGAGCAGTTGAGGGTTAAGGGCCTTGCTCAAGGGCCCAAGGGTGGAAACTTGGTGGTGCTGGGATTTGAACCTTTTAATCAGAAGTCTAACACCTTAACCACCAAACTACCCCTAACATGAGCTAATATTAGCTAATATGAGCTATCAGCAGAAATTCAATCGTTTTCATAGTCGGAGAGCCAGGATAGCTGTGGGCTTAAGAGAATGCTGAGCTCAAATATTCCATTTGGGAAGCCTATTTGTACCATGACTAAGACACCAGTGTCAGACAGGCATGTGACACCAGGGCCAAGTTCCCCCACAACTATGCCTTAAATTAAAAAAGAAGAAGCAGAGAGGCCTTTTATCTAACTAAAGATTTCAGCAACTGAGAAGTTATCACCGTCAAATGTCTAGATCTTTTGTTTAATTGGTAAAATGGGAAAAAAGACAAGCATGTCTGAGATCATGGGGTTTCTTTCTAAAGCAGAGCTGCAGATTTTTGTGTGGCTGAATGACATTGACAACGACATAGCCTCCAACAAAATAAAAGAGGCTGTCACACTTGATGCGCAATATAGTCTACTCTTTAATGATATTTAGAAACACACAGTAAAAGGCAATTGAGCATCAACATACAGTCATCCAGTGTATAATACAGATTGGGTTCCAAAAAAAAAAAAAAACGATCCCAGGGCCCTAATGTGTAATAGCAAATAATTTGCTCCTAAAACAAAAAATACTGTTCTGCCTTCCAATGTTAGAGTGTATAGTTTTTCTTTTTCTCAGTCTGTGTCTGGGAACAAGTATTGCCCACACATTTCTGATATACGAACATTATCCTCAGCATTATTCTCTTTTCTTCCTCCAGACTTTGCAATCTATATTACAATAGGAGCGGTTCTGTAGACACACCGTCTGCACTTAGTCTTTAGGCAGGAATAGATTAGATTTAATTAAGATTATCTGCTATAAAAGAAGCTTTCGATTTTAGTTATTTTAAACTAGCCCAATCTGGCAACCCTGCCATTAACTTTTTGTCTAGTGTTCCTACCTTCAGCATGGGGTATTGCAAATACTGCACAAATTTAACCTTTATTAACATTTGTTGTAGTTCCCATTATGACCAACAGGTGCAATAATAGTCCTAATTGGGGCAGGGAGCATGCTGCCCCGTGATCGCTCAACATTTAGTGGTTAGTCCTTGCTCTAGACTAGGCCTGGGCGATAAAACGATAACGATATGTTTCGCGATAGACACGTGATCGATATCAATAAAAAATGTGTTCG
>JAQQZT010000002.1:22608723-22623769 GCA_030068275.1 Clarias platycephalus | reverse complement strand
TGACTTTAGACTTATGTTTACATTTTAATTATTTGATTTTTCCATGGTTGTTGACATTTCTGTCTTAATAACTGATGAGACTATGATCATAGGAAGGTTAAGTTAAGGTTAAATGTTTAAATATAATATATTCTTCTCCTGGGCCTTATTTTAAATGGGTCATAAAAAATATCAATAATTATCGATATCAACCGATATGAAACACTGATATCGTGATACAGTTTTCAGTCATATCGCCCAGCCCTACTCTAGACAAGTTGGCACTTCCACAAGCTCAAGCCATCAACACAGCTCCATGAAACAAGAACCCAGACCTTACCTTAGCGCCCTGTCTAAGGACAACCCTGTAAAGTCGAAGAAGCTCAGATACTCTGACGCCACCATCTGGCTGAAGTCATTGCTGCAAAAGAAAGTGAGATCATTTTCAACTTTGTCCGCATTTACGTCAAGCAGGTAGTCAGCCACTCTCTCTCTCTCACACACACATACACACACACACACACACACACACACACACACACACTCACTTTTTTCCCAGGTGTCGTGCCACATCACACCGTTTGAAGCCCTCCAGGTAGAACAGCCGCTTAGCCAGTCGCTTGGCCGCCTCTGCGTCGGCACTGCAACCGTTGGCAAGGGTATCTGTGCTGCCCCTCTCCAAGGTCTCCAAGCTGCCCAGTTCAGAGTCAGAGTCGCACAGGCCATCTGTGAGATTGGCATCACTACAGCAATAAAAATGGCTACATTAGACTTGTCTCCGTGTAAACGTCACAGCCGGGTTAATACAAGAAGGTTAATAGACATTTTCGGCCATAAGCATCATTCAGAAGTGGCACAGGGACAGGGAAATCGACATCTAGACTCATCTAGTCTATTTTTTCACTCATTAAGGAGATGGTACTAGAGATCAAAACGAAATAATGAAACTCTAGATGACTGCCACTACATGTACAGTGCTCTGTTCTTAATCTAAAATGATGAGTCCAGTGGAGTGGTACCCTGAAGCCACCATGACTCCCATGAGGTGGCAGACAGCTTTTAATAATGAATACAATTTCTTATCAAGGTAATACAATATAGATTGAGAAAAGAGTTTTAGCTGTGTGTGCAACAATTTACAGATTAGACAACTGATGCATAAACTTGCTGCATAGCGCACTTTTATCATGCCAATCTGGAAAAAAGAAAAAAAAAAGGATTTTATTCAAAAAGGCAACAGATGCAATCTTCTATGCAGAGGACCTAAGTGCACACTCATACACCAGATGCTTAATGGTCAGCGTTGTCACCTTCATTGTGTTTGTGCTTTCCTGCATAAATTACAGTCAGTATTATGTGAGGTTGAGATTTTTATTTTTTTTTGCATAATATAATTGCCGCAATCACATTAGAACCAAACCTAATAAGAAGACAGTGTGATCTGTTGGTGGCCATGGTGCCAGCGGATGTTCTGTGTGTCTGTGTGTGTGTGTGAGAGAGAAAGAGAGAGAGAGAGAAAATGTGTGTTCCTCTTAAGCAAACGCCCTCTGCTGCAAATTTACCCGAAATCCTCTACCAAAACTCCAATGAAATATTAAACGCTCCACTGGAATGAAGCTGGGGTGTATAAAACAGACTTAATTTGATTTAGCGCCAATGAAAATAACTTTTCCAATGTTACAAAAACTATGTTACACAATCTTGCATTGTGCCAAGCATCAGAGATCAGAGATATGACTTAGACCAAACGCACGCACTTCCTAACCAACACTTCAACAATCTGAATGTTGCTGTTCTTTGAGCTTCTGATCATCTGAACATTTAATCCATCACAGTTCCGATAATATTTAACATTTGCAAATGTTCCTACAATATTGATTTACCCATTCAGTTATCAAAATGTTAAACATTTCCATAACATTATCTATCTAGCATTGCAGCACAGGGACCTGTTAAATACATTACTTAACATCTGACAACATTCCATGTCAGCCAAGAACAGCCTGGGCTCAGCAGTTTGCACAAGAGGAAGATGGAAGTCCTCTGAGTAAGATGAAAGTCTCACAGTCCCTATGATGAATATTTCAAACGCCACAAGATTTCCTTTTCCAGCCTCGCTTTATCTCTATCATCTGAAGCATATGATTACCAAAGACAAGAATTTTGCTCTGAAAAAAAAAAAAGACTGGAAGACTGTTTATTATATAATGTTATAGTATAAGTACTCATATCATTAATGTATTCATAAAGCATCAAGGATTTTAATAATTAATTAAAGCATTTAAATGTAAATCTTTATTATACACAATGAATTGTTAAATATATATTATATATAATTAATTTGTTATAATTTGTTATAATTGTTATATATATATATATAACAATTATAACAAATGAATATATATATATATATATATATATATATATAATTGGTATATATTGTATATATTATACTGTTATTTAGTTAATAATAAATTATACCTAGGACCCTACACTGGCTAAACAGTGGCAAAATAACCTTTTTTCTATACATAACAAATAAGGTAACAGATTATAATAATGTATTTGTCTTACCTACAGTATGTAAAGATTCTACATATAACAGCAGTGAAGTTTCTGGATCACAACATTTATAATTTTTGTAATAACATTTAAAGTGTCTTGTGTTACACAAAGCTCACAAACTTTTAAGCTCAAATATTAAATTATCTCATCTAATCTCATTATAAATTTGCATATTGTTAAATTGAGTACATTATAATTTCTCCTCGCTCTTTCTTAGGTGTTTATTAGCACCTGATAGTTATTACCTTAATCAATCAATACCTTTATACAGAATTTAGCCTGGCAAAAGAATTATACCCAACAGTCCTCATATGAGGATTGTACAAGGATATACAGTACGTATAGACAATGTAGTTGGAAGAAGAGTCATGTCTTCACATGAGGAGTCTCAGGTCTTAAGAGGTTAAGCTCAGAAACACTAACATATTTTTGATGAGTGTAAAGTCTAGGTGCCTTATTTGCTAAGCAATGCCAATAAGTACCTACCGAATAAATAGCCAGGTAGTGAGAAATGTAATGTGGTATAAATCAGATAGCTTAGGTAGATAACGTGCTTGTTTTGTTCCAGTATTCCTGAAGGACAGTGTAACAGAATTCATGTTTGGTTGATCATATCCTCTTCCTGCGACGTAAAGCGCCGGAAAACTGAATCACTCCAAATGTCATTTAGGAAAAACTTTGCTCGGGGGCAGACGTGTTGCAAAACATGTAAAGGTATAAGACACGATTATGGTATAAAAATTAGCCTATGTTATTAGAACAGCTGATTTAATTGGCACTATAATAACTCTACTGGTACAGTACAAAACAACATGGGCACATGTTTACAACTATTTCTTTTTTTTATATTCTTCATTTTAACTGGATCAACACAGGCCATAGAAATTTTAATTCTAATTGGCAATTCACAATAGTGCTGGAATTAATTCTCACAAGAAAATATTATAATAATAAATACAAATGCAATCCATGGGGCAAAAGCATGGTGTTGACTGATGATTCATGTGTTGTAATTTCCACCATGGCCTTGACCAAGATAAAGAATGGATTAATTAAGTATAACCTTGATTTATTTACAGTTTTAACATTGTCTTACAGAAGGTGAAGGGAAACTATGACAGCTACCAGCAGAGCTAACAATCGGACAGTGGTGGCTCAAATGGCGAAAGCTGTGGGTTACTGGGTGACTGATCAGAAAGTCGGGGGCTCGAGCTCCAGCACCATCAAGTTGCCACTGCTGAGCCCTTGACCAAGGCCCTTAACCCTATCTGCTCCAGGGGTGCTGTATCCTGGCTGACCCTGCACTCTGACCCCAGGTTCCTAACTGGGATATGCGGAGAAAAGAATCACTGTGCTGTAAAAGTGTACATGAGCATGAAGTTACTTTCATTTACCAAGACCTGTTATTAATTAAATATTAAAATAGCTTTGAATATTATAGTACTTCTTTTCACTATTAGCTTGTTGGATTGTATACAGCTAGTTAGATGTTGTTGGATTGTAATGTATGTTATCTATCTATCTATCTATCTATCTAGCTATACGTGTGTGTGTATAGTTATAGTTATAGTTATGGTTTGGGACCGGTTTCATCATATATTACAATCATTCTGAATTACCCATTATACTATATTATAAAAGTATAACTATACGTTCATTAAATAATTTGTAAATATTACACATATTTGTATATAGTTTTATGATAATGAAGCAGATTACACTCTGCACTACACAATCCAGAAAATGTCCATAACCAAACATTTTTGAATAAAAAAATTGAAATCTGAGAAGAAATATGACTGAACAGTAACAGTAATGTTAGAATAAAATGTTTTTAAGGCCACGGGCAATTACAGGGTTTCGAATCTTTCAGACATCACACTTATGTCAAAATGTGCCTGGAGTTGCACATTAAAACATGAGTCTGCTTGTCCATGACTCAGAAGGCAGAACTGCCCTACTGGCTTGCATGTTGCGTGCTCCCCACACCCCACGCCCCCACCCCCCACCCCTCCAAACGCTGAGTCAGGTTAAAGGTGTGGAGCTTGACACGTCCTCTTCCATTAAAAAAATGTAAATCACTGTTTGAGGGTGGCAGGAGGAATGCCATTTAACTTAAAAACACAGACTTGTGTTTCAACACCTTCTATCCCTCCCTATTAATAAACACACACAGAGGAATACGTAATCTGTAACGTCATTGATGAAAGAAAAAGAACATTTGCAGTAAAAAATATTTCAGGTTCAAAACATACATCAGCATACATTCAAAATGCAGACCTTCAGAGAACCGTCTAAAATCTTAAGGTGAGCTCGTTCTATTTACATTCCCTCCCTTACCTGCCATCACAGCTATTAACACCTAATTAACACAAATTTTATTTCCTGCAAAGTGCAAATCCTACAGTCGGTGAAAGGCATTTGCCTGAAACATGTCTCTGTACATTATTCTGTAATTCTGATTTATTACTGAATACACTGCGGTTCAGCTACGAATACTTGGTGGTGTGATGCAGCGTGACATGAAGTTACCGGTACCACCTAGAAGTTGGTTATTTTCCAATTACAACACATTACAAGTTAAACTACTCTTACACCACAACGATTTGCCTATGATTACAATCAATTGGAACTAATTTGTATTATTAACCAACTTATAGTTATATTTTAAGTTTTAGACTGCCTACAAAAATATCCTTTAATGATTAAAAAAATCCTCCATCCTGAAGACTTTCTTGTGGTGGAAAACATACAGCCATTAATAAGCTGACAACCGAAACTCCTTTCGTTAATGTTGAATAAACATCGCTTACCGAAAACTTCACCATAACAACAATTTGAGGTTTTTCCTATTTATTCCATTTGAAATGTCCACCATGTGAATCCCGGTCAAATAATTATTACTCCAAAACCTATAATATATTACCATAAATGTGTCAGAGCTGATTTTAGACACTAATCAATACCTTCGGACAAATAATAAGTCATAAGTAATAATAAGTAAAAGTATAAATATCATTACTGATTACCTTACTAGACATACCTATATTCTGAATGAACATTATGGAAAATTCTAAATATGGGGCAGTAGTGGTTCAAACTGTAAAGCCTCTGGGTTACTTATAGGAAGGCTGGTGGTTCAAACCCTTACACTGCTGAACTGCGACCCTATCTGCTCCCGGGCACTGCATCCTGGCTGACCCTGCTCTCTGACCCCAACTTCCTAACTGGGAAATATGACAAATAACTAAAATGTAATTTTTGGACCAGACCGTTGCTGTATAATTACATACTATAGATAGTCATTTCCATGCACAGTGTGTGCATCCTCTGCCTTTGCCTTTAGCCAGTTTCACATCACATGACTGCTGTTCTAAAACGAGATATCATGCTTTTCAGACTGAGCTTCTCAAAATATGAGAGACGATGATGATGTAATGTTTTTAAAAAATCAATACTCCACCTGATAGCCTTGTGCCAGTGACATACATATTACCAGTTCAGGTAATAATAATATAATATTATTTACCAAATAATATTTTTGCTAGGATAACTTATTAAAACGGCTGAGGAATGTAGACAAAATATATGTGTATCTAATAAATGTATTCTGAAGACGATATTAGGGATTAATATGAGTTCAGTGGCTTTGTGGTTTGCACTGACGAATCACACCTTCAGAGTTGGGGGTTCAAATCTTGCCTGTATGTAAAATGTATATCTACAGTACCTAACAGTATATAACTTTACAGCATTTAACTCAACTCTACAATATATAATTGTATATATATCAATCTATAGTACATTGTACATTGTATATCTATAGTACATAAAACTATATAACTCTACGGCAGATAACTTAAATCTACAGTACATAACAGTGTATACTGTACACAGTACACACATATACTGTATATACTGTATATAATTGTATATACACAGTATATAACTCTACAGCATATACTGAAACTCAACTCTACAGTCCTTAAAAGTATATAACTCTAAAGTATATACCTCAACTCTAAACTCTAAAGTATATACCTCAACTCTAAACTCTAAAGTATATACCTCAAATTTTCTTTGGGATCAATAAAATATCTATCTATATATCTATCTATCTGGGTGTAAGAGTGTGTCTGCGCTCTGTGATGGCTTGACACCCATACATTCCCTGAGATCAACTCCATCCATCATGGATAGAAAAAAAAATGAATGAATGAATGAATGAATGAATGAACATTAGGGACAAATATAAAGCTTCATCATCTGTCTAAAGCAGAAGATCTCTGAAACTGTGTGAGGTGAAGCCAGTTCATGATCTACACTTCCAGCAGTAATGTAGTCTCTACATGTCAACATGTCTTACTAGTAAATCCAATAAAACACGTCAATCACGTCAATCAAATCTATTATACTGAATCCTCATAAAGAACCCAGTGTCTTCTTCCACTAGAAACAAAACTAGCTATATGGCTTCAATAATCCCCAAAAGTTAAAATAAATAAATAAATAAACTGTGAACTGGGATTTGCGCCCATGTTAGCGCTCCTACACGGCGACCTAAAACAGACACGATGTAAAGTTCGTTACGTTACTTACAGGAGCTCGAGCAGAAAGTGGAAATGAACATCATACTCCTCTTTCCACATCGCGTTTCAGCGCAGATCGCACACGGACACGGCCATGTTAAAGCGACTTAAAACGGCATGAAACTGCGCCCAGTCGCCGCCGCGCGATCTCCGCTCACAAACCACTGGGTTTCCAAAAAAAAAAAAACCGAAAGAAAATAAATCGGATCAAATAGCTTGATAGTTTCCTTGGTCGGTGTGAGTCTGAGTCGGACGCGAAAACATTCCCTTACATACTACATACAGCGTAGATCGAGGCTTTTATATGAACAGATCCGGCGGACAGAAAGTTTGAAGCGCAGGATTGATGCGCTCATCCGGACCTGCACAGCCACACAAACCCGGGCTCTCACAGTCACGGGTGTTGCCAGATTGGTTAGAAACGTTCCAGTGTGTTGCAAGTCACAAACACGTACAGTATGGTATGGTTAATTCAGAAGGCTTACACATTTACATCATTATACATCTGAGCAGTTTAGGGGTTAAGGGTCTCGCTCAAGGGGGGTTTCTGGGACCTTACGAGACATAGTCCAATACCTTATCCGCTGAGCTACCCCTACACATACAGTACAGTAAGACACAGCTGAATATCACTCACTCACTCATCTTCTATACCGCTTTATCCTGTATTCAGGGTCGCAGGGGCCTGGAGCCTATCCCAGGAGGTTTAGGGCACAAGGCAGGGTACACCCTGAACAGGGTGCCAATCCATCGCAGGGCACACACACATACACACACTCACACACTCATTCACACACTACGGGAAATTTGGGAACACCAATCCACCTAACCTACATGTCTTTGGACTGTGGGAGGAAACCAGAGGAAACCCACCAAGCACAGGGAGAACATGCAAACCCCATGCACACAAAGACGGCAATCGAGTATGACCCTGGAGATGCAAGGCGACAGTGCTAACCACTACACCACCGTGCCGCCTACAGCTGAATATATACATGTTAAATAACATCGTCTTATATTATATTGCTGCTCGTAATAGCTAATAATTCGTGGGAATTGGTGACTCAGTGATAGGTCTCTCGTCTGCCATGCGGAAGGCCCAGGTTCGATTCCCTACCAATGCTCAAACCCCAGCCACTGGATGCAGTGCTGGTTCCAAGCCTGGATGAAATGCAGTTAATTATGCAGTAATGAGCTACAACAATAGCTCATTACTGCATAATTAACCAAGTGAGTGTCTTCGTTAGTTTGTTTCAGAATATTTCATTGGCTACTAGGTGCTAACAGATTAACCAATAGGAATCATGCAATTGTTCCTTTTTTCCCCTGTCCACTAGCCAGCTAGCTACGCTCTGATCACAGTAATCATGCCTATAGTTGATTATTACAATATACTGTAGATCTTACCATTGCAATGGTTTGGTAAGATCATTCATTTACTCACTATCCAATTACCTATCGCATTGACCTTGGGGCATGATACCCCCCTAGATGGAGAATCAGTCCATCACAGGACACACAAGCATGCAAACACTAGAATACTCGCTCATGGACTATGGGGAAATTTATTGCTTGCTCATCATCTATACTGCTTTATCCTGGGTATAAATTTGCAGAGGGCCTGGAGCCTATCCCAGGAGACTTAGGGCACGAGGCGGGGTACATCTTGGTTGGGGTACCCCAAAACAAGATGTATTGCCAACCAATCCATTAAACATATATACACACACATTCACATGTTCATTCACACTCTACAGGCAATTTTTGGGAACGCCAATTAATCTACTCTGCATTTCTTTGAACTGTGGGAGGAAACCGGAGTACTAAAGGAAGCCCACCAAGCTCGGGGAAAATATGTCACACACAGTCCGGAGGAGAGAATCAAACCAGCGATTGGTGCTCTCATCCCGAACCCATGACTATGGAGTGGCAGGGCGACAGTGCTAACCCCTACACCACCTATAGTGGATAATTATCTTACCAAATGTCGACCAGCTGAATGAATAATTTTGGTTGGAAATATTTATCCATTCCATTAGGTGGACGAGGAAACATAAATGGACGTTGGAAAAGATGAAAAAGGTCAAAACTTTTCCACATGCAAGTTTATATGCAGCTAATTTGAAAAAAAAAAGATTTTTTTGATTTACTTATCTCATTTGTCACATCAAAGGTAAAGTGAGCTCTAACCACTAAGTCACTCTTATTTTTACCAAGAGTTCAGATCAAGGGTGATAAGTTTAAACTCAAAACTTACAACTGCTTGGAGCAGTCAAATTCTAGCTTTAAGTATTGATGAAAATAAATCAATCTGTTTTAAGATTAAATGTAACTTTCCCCTTACCATTAGCATGTTATTCTAATTATCATCAGTGTCATATGGCAACATTAGTGATACTGCGCGATTGGATGATGTAATAGTGCCTTAAATGACGTAACAGCACAATCCACTACTGGTACTGCTACCTGGCATTCACTAAAATATATAAGAACATCATATTTCTTTAATTTAACTGTAGAAATCATCTAGAGATTTTATTTAGTATAATTCCTTATAACCTAAGGATGGCATACCCCATGCCTGAAATGAATTCCTGCATTTGCGACTCCAGGCTGAAAGCCAAGGACGTACCCTGACCCCAAGCTGGATGGGGCCAAGAATGGTTTAATATTCTACTGACATGTTGAACAAAACCATCTGGATGACAGGACTATTTGCTCAAATTTGTCACATTTGCTCTTGTGAATTCTTGAACCAACCACATATACAGTATCTGACTCAACTCTAATCTAAACAGGTGAAATGTACTCAATCTGGCAACAATGAAAGGAGGAAAGGGGTGTTGTGTGGGCTCAGATGGCTTGCAGGCTTTTAGTGAATGACCTGGAGGGTTTAGCACTTCTGTCGTATTTCCGCCGTTTGAGTGCAGATCTGGCTACATGCCTGGGAGCACCAAGGTCACTTCAGCAGTGTCTTTTATAATTGGGACAAAGAGACTTTACTATATGCACGCTGCACAGAAAATGACTCTCAGTCTTCATTTCTGGAGCAGCATGAATACTGCAGTGATTATAAAGTCATGAGAGGAGCAGTATTTTTAAATGAAATCACCCGGAGAAGCTGTAACATGCCCAGCCCAAGCTGCAGGCGCTGCCCATTACTTCTCAAAGCCCAAAATACAGGTCCTGTCCGTTAGTGCATAATGTCTGAGTTTCCCTTTAGCTGTGTTTCTTCCATTTAAAAAAAAAATCCATCCAGCAGTGAATCACGCAGCAAGAGGAGACACTTTAAATAACCTCTAAGGCATGGACTCACATAGACACGCGTATGACACACACTGGTGTGACAGACATCAGTCTGATGTCTATCAAACTGTGGCACATCACAGCATGTTCTTTTCTCTTGATATTCTTTTTAAATGCCTGGGTGTGTGCATCATCACATGTACACACTGATAGGGTGTGGCAGGGGAGATATGCAGCAGCAAAAAAAAAAAAAAAAAAAAAAAACGCAGTGTGTTCTAAAGTTAAATAAAAACATTTACAGTTCTGACGGAGATTACTTTACTGTGAAAGGAATAAAACACAACAGGGCTTATTCTTATGATTAAAAAAGGAATATAGCAGTACGGCATGAGCCGTGCTATGATGTGATATGATAAAAAAAAAAAAAAAGTAATGATCATTCATGAATGATATATCTTTCTTGAACTTATAAAGACAAAGAAACAGAGAGAGAGAGAGAGAGAGAGAGAGAGAGAGAGAGAGAGAGCAAATTACTCTATCCTCAAAAATGTCCCAAGGCATAGTGGCATGAGCTGTAATATTTCAATAAAAGATATGGTATCATTAACTTTAGTGAAAACTTAAGTCCCTGATGCAGCAACCTAAAGCAATCATGAGTGCCAGTACTAACATTATAGCATAGCTTCTATAAAATCAGCAAAGAAATAATGTCAGGGATAATATGACCAAACCTAAAGATAATGTCAGGTCATGGGAGCATAACTAGTCTAGACAAATGACAAATAAAAGTCTTTGGAAATGAAAAAACCCTAATCAAAAGATCTTTCTTTTTTCTATATTTTGTTTTGTTGATGATGATGATGATGATGATGATGATAATGATAGTGGCGGAGAGAGCTGTCTAACTAACACAATCCCCATAGGACGCTATCCACAGGACACCCTTTCTATGGACCAATGAATTAATTAATTAATGTTAATATTGAGTTAAGATTCCCTTCGCTTTAAATGTATTATCCTGATAGCTGCCATTAACTGATGTTTTCAATTAAAATCCCGGTGATGCTGAATACTGAGTGGTTGGAACAGACGAGAGGGGAAATGAGTTTGATGCTGAGGTTGTTACATAAACAACCAATTTCTTTTTTATTTGTATCCTTGGGCACTTTACTGCCTGTCACAGTAAAACTGGCCCTATTCCTTTAATTTAATCTCCTTCATTTAATTGAATTTAATTTGAAGAAATAAAGGGTGGTAACAGACTAATAGGATCTAATAGGATTCAGTTTATTGTTCATTTTATATATATATATATATATATATATATACTGTGTATGTGTGTGTGTGTGTGTGTGTGTGTGTATTATAATTTTTTTTTAATGCCTAATTTTACTTAACTTGATACGACTGATACGACAGCTCTCTCCACCACTATCTCCACCTCATCATCATCATCATCATCATCATCATCATCATCATCATCAACAAAACAAAATCTAAGACAAAAATACTGGCTTACAGAACTGTAGTCTCTTTATGTGTTTTTATTAATTTGAACATGTCGTGCTTTTAACTGTTAATAACATTCTAAAATATTCATGAAACAATTAAGTTGATTTCATAATTAGCAACAATCTGTCACCAGTCACCTTTTTCTTCATCTTGAAATTTTAATTAGATGATAAACGAATTGGCATATGTACAAGTATATACACTGGGAACAGTTGAAGTCAGTATACACTGTATAACTGTATATATCTTCAATCATAACTATACAGAATACAGTATACATTTCCTTATCACTTACTATTAATTTTTATTCTTCATGAACCTGAATGTCTAGATTCTGCTATAAGAAAAACAGATCATGAGTCACAGAGCCAGTAAGAATACGATGAGCTCCCCCTGCTGAGTCCTTTTTCTAGCTAATCTTTCCCTCTTTCTCTCCCACTATGAAGCTGCTCTCAGAAAATCTATATTGTAAAAAGAGCTGCAAATAAATCAAACGTTCAATATTCTTCTAGCTATGCTGACCATCATAATTATCATCATCATCTTATTAGTTATCATATTCACCGACTTTATTATTCAAAAATGAGCTGTACTGTAACGGTTCCAGTGTTTTCAGTAGCTTTCATCACCCACCGACATAAAACATGCAGTGTGAGATGCCTGGGTCTCGAGCGCTATTTCACTCTGCAGTGCTGTAATGATGCGTCTGACACAGACGGAATGGAGCTATTATTAGCCTGAGCCAAAACTCAGCACAGGCTGCAAAGTACTGAAAAACCGAGGAGATTTAACAGCAGGGTACAAAAGGCGGTGACAGCAATCCATTTTCACACACAAAACATGCAAACGTATTTAATTCTATTCAAAATATACAGAACATCTTGTATATTTTAAATACACTCATCAATTTTTGACTCGAGTCTGAATGAGCAGAGTGCAGTCCTACAGTAATGAATCACAAAGTCAAATCCGAAAGCTACAATCCTCCCCCTTTGAGTCTGGTTTCTTATGTGTCTGACCTTACAAAGTCACCTTTTACTTGGTCTAGACTGGGAATCAGGTCTGATACGGAATATAAATTAGCTGGCTAATACTTGACCGAAACAATAGACCAGTACTGGAATTTTGGCATGTCTCATTTAAAAGATAATTACATGTTTATTTAATTTTAATAACAGATTATTATCTTTTTTTTTTTTGTTTTCCCCCTTGGATGCAATTTGCCTTTTGTAGATAGGGGGTGGCTAATAACTATGTGTTTTATTAGTTAAATATGAAGTCTGTCTTTAGTAAAATCTCAGTGTAAAACTGAGTACCTTGCTGTGATTGTGTATAAAGAGCTCTCAATTTTATGGAGTTCAGAAATCCTTTAGGTAGCATTCTGCCAAGCATCTAAGTGGGGAAAAAAAACTGTCTCACTTCTTAAGTATTTAGCTATGATAATTCACCAGGCAATTATTTCAGACAAAAGGTGAAATTTCAGACACTGGATATAGGTATCGCACCTCCAAGGACCAGGTTCAATTCCCACCTCTGGTCATGGAGTGGTGTACATGGAGTTCTCCCCGTGCTTGATGGGTTTCCTCTGGGTACTCCGGTTTCCTCCCACAGTCCAAAGACATGCATATTAGGCTGATTTACATTAACAAATTGCTCATAGCGTGTGAATGAGTGTGTAGTGTGTGCATGTGTTCCCTGCGATGGATTGTCACCTAATCCAAGGGTGTACCCCGACTCATCCTGGGACAGGCTCCAGCCCCCCTGCAACCCTGTACACAGGATAATTGGTATAGAAGATACAGTGGCAAAAAAGTATATAAACCTTTTGGAATTTCATGGTTTTCTGCATTAATTTTTCATAAAATGTGGTATATAAGAGGGGTACCAAAGAATTAAAAAAATATCAGCTTTACTAAAATTGGGTATCACATTGACTTTAATAAAAACAGATGAAAAGATAAGATGCAAACTGATCAAGGAGGCTACCAAGAGCATTAACGGAGCTGTAGGTACATCTGGCAAGTACTGGTGACTCCTATCATGCGACCCTAATCGCTTGAGTTCTTCGCAGTTTGCGGCTGTGTGTTAGGAGCGCTGGATGGAACATATTTCTCATAAAGAAAAGACATCCAAGCCCATCTACATTTTGCCAAACCATGTGACTTGGATGGCTTGAATACTTGGGGAAAGTAACTACAAGCTGGATGGTAGAATGGTCCTTGTCTGAGTGTCTGAATACATGATTCCATTGATTTGAAAGAGGAAAAACTAATAATAATAAAAATATGTCCTAAATGTTGTAATGCTGCTGGACATCACAAGTATGTGCTTTTTTATAAACTTGAAAGGTTTTCATGTAGGTCATATATATATATATATGCACCTTGTGCATTGTCCTGCAAAAACAAAACACCTTTGGTGAAAAAAAATACCTGGATGATTTCTTCCTGAGAGCGTTCCACTCGCTGCATCTTCAGATTAATTCACGGACATACGGCCTTCTTTAATATGCGTGCACCACTCGAAAGGTTTTGTGCAGCTAAGAGTCTCCTCACCATGCTGTGCTTGAAGTAAATGTAAATGTCATTCGGTTTTACGCCAACATCCACGAGACATTTCGTCACCAGTCCCGTTTTGACTTGAACACCCTTCGTATTGTGGCACAAAACCTGAAGCTCTGAATAATTTCATCATCCAGCAGTACAACAACACTAAGCACACTAAAAGACGAAAAAAACAACAACAACAGTGAACTAGTGAGTGGTGTTAGAATAAGAGAAATGTTTTGAAATGGTGTGAGCCAAATTAAAATCATATTAAAAAAACATTTTTCAAATCAAGTTAAAGTTAAAGTGTGTACATTTATACAAGCTAGTCTTTGCATGTTTTTTTTTTAGCTCTACATTTTTCTATATATTTTTCTCTTTAAATCTGTTGTTTGCTACTGTATATCATTTTAAAGGTCATAAAGGATCTGACATATAGGTTTAATTATTTTGCGTCACAAAAACATGCTATTTTAACAAGGGTGTTCAAATAGTTTATTTACAGTAGCGATTTACCTGAAACCATCATGTGTCTTTCTGTGTGTGTGTGTGTGTGTGTGTGTGTGTGTGTGTGTGTGTGTGTGTGTGTGTGTGTGTGTGTGTGTGTGT
>JAQQZT010000002.1:22590140-22606645 GCA_030068275.1 Clarias platycephalus | reverse complement strand
TCTATCTATCTATCTATCTATCTATCCATCCATCCATCCATCCATCCATCCATCCATCCATCCATCCATCCATCCATTTATCGATCTGAATGAGAAACTCACATCACATTATAAACTCATGAGAAACATGGTAAGCAGCCCAGCAGCCCACAGGCTCTAATGTGAGCCCAATGTGAGCAAACACTACTTAATTTCATATGGATACTACATACCTAGATTTTCATATAAATACTATATACCTGCAATTTTATATTTGAATTCCTTAAATCCATGGTCACGGCCCTTTGGATGTATGGCAGTTTAAAACCTGCCCTAAATGATTGAAAGCAGAATACCATAAGAAGCATGTACAAGTACATTGTTAATATGAATCTATAAGGGGCATTCAAGACAAACCAGGACTTGTGAAGAAATTTCTAGTGGATGAAGCCATAAAACCGATTGACATTTACATAAGACTTCAGTGCGTTGATGAGACACTTAGCCGCAGTAAAACATTTAAATAGAGCAAACGTGTCTTTGAATGACAATCCAGGCTGAAGTGGCTCTGATCCTTGAAAGTCGACAGATAACTCATTGCCAACTTGTGGAAGAGACAAATCTGTCTGTACATTACAGGACACCACTTGCACTACATTACAGGAAATTGTCTGTACAGTCCTGACCTCACTCCAAGCCATTTTCACATTTCTGGGCTATTTAAGGAGTTCCTGGGAGGCCAGCGTTTCAGATGTGAAGCAGACAGTCCGATCACGGCTCTGCTGTACTGAGAAATACAAGCACTAGTGAAAAGCTGGATAAGTGCATTAGTGTAACAGGGGATTACATATAGGAATAAAGGTAGTTTTTACTCCAATAATTGTGTTCTCTTGCTATGCAAAGTAAAAAAGTGTGGGTTTGACTAGAACACCTTCCGTATAATAAACAATTATAATACAGTACTAGGAGGAATGGTGTTTATATGATTGAGAAAGCTTTATCATTTTATGTGTAACTGTAGAAGGACAGATCACAGCTTGAAAGCTATAAAAATTTAAAATCTCTTTATCCAAAAATAAATTAATAAATAAAAACTATGATGGAGCCTAATTGGAAACATTGAAATGTTTTTGTTGTTGTTGTCGTTTTTTTTTTTTTTTTAGCTTCCTGCAAATGACCTACATGAACTCTTTTGATGAAGACTTAGCTTTCAAGTATATTAAAAAAAGGCACGTACATGTGATGCAGAAATGAAAGGAGCTGTGGAACCAAGATGCCCAGCAGCATTAGAGCATTGAACAGCAGTGTTCCCCCCCCCCCCAAATCAATGGAATCATGTGTTACAGACACGCGGACCAGGACCATTCTACCATTACTGTGCAACTTGCATGAATGCACAGTAGAGTTGCTGATTATAAGCATATGCAGTTAGAGCAGAATCTCGGTATAATGATGATCGCTACCAAAAACTAAACATTCTAAACTGTCGTCTTTTCCATATGTCCAGCGCACATGTTAACAGATACCACATTAAGAAAGCGTTAGCCCCCCACGGTGTGTGAAAAGTAGTCTAGATGATCTCTAGTAGAGTAATGGAGCAGTGAAGGTTAATACATTGATGAAGCTTGCAGCAGTTTGGGCCAAACAATGTGAGTGAAATTTAGAGCAGGACTCCCGCCATGCGAGAGGAAAGCCAAAGGCGATGATGTCACTCTTTCAAAAACAATGCCTCATTCAGCCCGCACTTAGGGGACAGGAAGCTGCGAGTCGTTTAAAAAGAGGGGGGAAAGAATAAACAGCAACATCTGCTGCTTAGCATTCCAGACGGACGATGGGAGAGTAAGAGAAAGAAAGGCAGAAAGAGAGAGAGAGAGAGAGAGAGAGAGAGAGAGAGAGAGAGAGAGAGACAGGGAGTCCCCTTGAGAAACCAAGACACATGCTTGACAAGAAAATCTTTTCGAGAAACATATCTACTGCAGCACAGGGTTTTAATAGCTCACTCCTTGCAGTGGAAATTCTTTCCACTCCTTCTTTCTGGCTCCCGGTCAAATTCAGGCAGAGTATAGTCAGTTGAAGCCTCTATCCCAAACTCAGCGGATCCAGAACAGCAGGAGAGAACATTAAGTCCACTAATGTCGGGCTACAATATTTATTCTAGTGATTTCCTGATGTGGAAAATATCGACCATATGTTCTATCCATTCTGTGAGAGCAATTGTTGTAGAAAACTCTGTGTGTCTGAGGAATGATACAGTACATCTACACATCATCTGTATGGGACACTTAATCAAATCCAGCTAATTCACCGCTTTGGTCAGCAAATGAAAAAGGCTTTGTCTGTAACTGGATTCTGCATGCCATCTACTGGTCAGAATTGGACAACTTTCAGCAAGTAACAGCTTTGGTGGCACCGTGGAATAAAGATGTTTCATATAAAGAAATGATCTGTCTGAGCGTAAGAGGACTAAATAGAAAAACTTACATTATTTCTATTATTTTGATTGACTTCTAATAAAATTCAAGATACTCCTAGGTTTAACTGACAACGCAAAAATATATTACTCTGATACTATATGATATTTTCATGATACATGTGTCATACTCATTCATTTCAATGAAATATAGAGGCATGTTTTGCAGAATAATGAAGTAAATTTAATCACTGTTATAAAACAATTGACCTCCAGTGAATTGTTCCACTGAATAACAATGGAGTTATAAAGCATATATTATTATTATTATTAGTAGTAGTAGTAGTAGTAGTAGTAGTAATAATAATAATAATAATAATAATAATAATAATAATAATAATAATACATTATTTTACAGAATTATTGAGGATCCTGAACAACACAGTGGTGAAATGCTATATCCAGCTGTTGCCAGCTGTCCAAGACAGCATAACTGACCCTTCTCTAATGGGTGGCAGGATTGCATATCTCAATCTCCCCTGTTGATCAGAATAACAGTAACCAAATACAATCTTCTGTGAGCTCATAGCATATGGGAAACATGCCAGTTATTGCTCTCCATCAAGCATATTCATATTGACTGTGCTGTCTTGTGTTCATCCTCCACTGAAAATGATTATTTCTATTCTTCTATTTGCTCTTATTACAGTAAAAACACAGTTTAGTATAAATAGGGTGGTTGCTAAATTGCTAACCTCACAATTGTGCAACATTTTGATAGACAAGCAATTCGATGAACATTTAGTCACGTATACATTAGCAATATTTCTGTATTTCTGATCAGGAACAGAAGCACACTTTCCCTTCTGGAAACTAATGCGGTCACTTAAAAAAGATGATCTTATTCCAATTATCTTAAATGGAAGCGGCTTTGAATGAGAACTTTTGCTGAATGACTGATATACGGTGGGGCATTGTGCCACCTGCCACTATAGATGCGCCACCACTGCGCATAACGACGACTAAAGTGAGGAAAAATTAGTTCTTATTTTTAACTTTGGGTTAAATCTAACCCAAAAAACATTGGTAACATTGGCCATGTCGGAAGGAACGTTTTATCAATACTACTACATCACTCATTATAGAAGTTTATTATAGGAATATGAGGAAGCATTCTAGACTGACTTGTGATATTGTTTTCCATTGAACCGGAGCTTTCTTCTTTGTACTTGTATCCACTGAACATATGGGCGACCAGGATGTGATATGATTGGCCCTTAACTCCAGTCAGCTGAAACCGGTTGACAGGAGTTAATGGCCAATCATATCAGCTGAAACCAGCACTGTCACTAGTCCCAGTTCCTATTTACTGTCACAGGTGGCCAGTCACCATTAAATTAGCATGTTATTTTAAAGACAGCAGGGACACCTGGCAAACTCATACACACACATACACATGCATACACACACATACACACTTACCTGACAGAGCTGGGGAGGATTGCTGTCTTTTGTATGTTGCCTGCCAGATCATTGTGGAATCCATTGGGAATGTTCCACTGAGTTGGCTGGCTCAGCACGTTTTCAGACCTGCTGCCTGGGATGGAGGTGTGGAGGGGACTGTCTGATCCGGCTTCATCCCCATCCCCCTCCCCCTCCTGTGTCTCGGCACTCTCCTGCACTGTCTCCAGCTCCAGCTCTGGGGGCTCAGGCCCCGCCAGTGCTCTCTGCTGGATGAGTGGTGTGAGCGGCGCCTCGAAGCTCACGCAGCTGTCCGTCTCGTCTGTGAGAGACAGCACGTCCAGCGAGTCCAGGCTGCTGTAGCAGGTGCCACCCCTCAGCAGCTCGGACTCCACGATGCGCTCGAACGTAGAGCTGAAGCCGTCCTGGCTCTCCTTAGTCCTGTCGCGCTCGTCCTCACCGTCGTCGTCGTCGTCCTCCTCCTCCTCCTCCTCGACCGTCGTGGACTCGCCAACCTGCTCGACGATGCGCTCAAACGCTGAGCTGAAGCTGTCCTGGTTCAATGGCTCATCATCTCCTTCTACCGCCGCGTCTACCTCTTCGACTGAAAGCTCGAAGGTGGAACTAAATTTGTCCAGGTTTCCCTGCTCTGGTTCTTGCTCTTCTTCCTGTCCTTCGCTGTCCTCTCCGGTACCGTTCTCCAAACTGCATTCACACACACAGTCAGCAAGTACATCAGCATATCATAATCCACTATGGCTCCTGAAATTCCTTCGTTAAATCCACTACATTACATTAACTGGAACTACATAACATCTTATGCAAACGTCTGGCTGTCACACGGTAGCAATGGCAAAGCAGGATGGTCTGTGTGTGTGTGTGTCCTATCTTTAGCTGCACCGCTGTCACACTCATGCATCAGGAGCAGCAGAATCCCAGCAGAGCAGAGCCTCATTCAGGACAGCTCCCCTGCCACTCAGCCTGAAAATATCTTCTTCCGCCTTCCTCTCACACACGTGTTACATCCCACCTCTAACAATACTGCACTGCTCTAACTGAAACGCATGGCAAGCCATAGCTTCATGCCTTCTGTTTAACTCTCCATTTGCATGAGCCTTTTTAATTGATAGTTGTATGGTTTCTGGATCATATGGTTTGAGGAGGAAACTTTGCACTTTTGATAATGCCGACCTTGAAAGGACCTCTATGTTTCCCCCATTTCTCTGCATTGTCAGACAGTGATACGTTATCAAAAGGTTCATCAGTGGTTCTCAAAGAAATATTCAGTGATGCTATAATCAGTGACTAAAAATAGTTGCTTTCAACCAAAGCCCAAAACGTAGGCTAGACTAAACATAGGCTGCTAAGCAATGACGGCTGAATGCTGATGCTGGTGGAGCTTTCACACTTGATACACAAGTAAAGACAAACCCTTTATCCTAATTAGTTGGATTTTTGGTAGTTTGCATTATTTCAATTGCTTTTTTTTTTTTTTTTTTTTTTTACAAACCTGGGGCATCACAGAGACCTTTGTTCAATCTCAGCAGATGTTTTACCGATTGCTGTGAAAAGTTCCAATACAATTACCTTAACTTATATGTAGAGAGTACACTGTGCTGAATGATCTAGTTCTTTACAATAAAAGCTATACATGCTGCAATTACTTCAGTTTAGTCACAAATGAAATGTGTTTTCACGCAAGCTGTTTCGTGGCAGGCCGCTATAAATCCGTACATAATGAGGTTACTGACCTTACAGTGTGTTGTGGTTTGTCTGAATCCTCTAACTGATGCAGGGGGCCATCACAGTCTTCACAATCAATGATATCTCCATTACTGTGTCCCGTCTCACCGTTCCTCCCAGCCTTATCTTCGGCCTGCTCTTCTTCTTTTCTCCTCTCCTCTTCCTCGGCTCCCACAGTCAGTGCATCCCCGTTTCTTTCATCTCCCCTCGCTCCCTCTGACAGTGTTTCTGTCTCTGCAGCATCCTCCTCGATTCCAGTCTCCTCTCTCTTTTTTTCCACTCTCACACTCTCAGGGCTGTCTGTATCCGGCTGTGGCTCTGGTGGCGTGTTTGGAGGTGGGGTGTCTATGTGGAGGGGGTCATCCTGCCCCTCCTGGCTCATGGTGGCCTCTTTAGTCACAGTTATTTGCACTCCGGGTAGGTATCAAAGGTTATAACTGGAAGAAGAGACATATCATTTAATTATAAGACTGGGGACAAATGAAAACCTATCTTGCTGAAAAAGTAAAGCAAACCCAGAATATTTATAGACTGACGATTGGACAATCAAGTAATTATATAAAATTAAAAAATAGATGTATCTTTGTTTAGTCAGAGACGGGTAAAAGTCAAATGTGGTAATGTGAAGGGATCTGGGTTTTTTAGGACTTATTCTGTAACTTCACATATTTGGCTCTTCTCCATTCATTTCCACATACAGCGCATATATATATAAAATAAAGCTTATACATGACCATTGCAAACTGCCAATGAAACCGACACATTCTGTCTAATACAGCTCATCAGATCATCAGCGCTCAGTCTGGCAAATACATTCACTGTAGCAGCTGAATCGAGGACTAAATTTGACTGTGTGAACAGCACTATGGTTGTCTGGTGGATTCAGCTGACAGAAAGGATCGAGTAGGAATCTGACATCAGAGAGAGGGAAAGAGATTAGAATGTGGGGTCATATAAACGGCGTACATCTTCAAGATGCTGTAATCTTTCTAATAAGTTGGAAGAAAGAGAGAAAATGTTCCCTCATTCCCTTTCATGCAGCTTGGGTGAGACGATAGGTGCAGCTCTGACGCACATGCTGCAGTTTAAGAATATCTAAAGCCTTAGACCTAATTCAATCAAACAGGCATAAAACTGCAGCTCCAGTTCAAACCAGGCCCTTTGTGGAAACTTCCATTGCATTAAGCAAGAAATAAAATCGAATCTAAAATTTAGCGACACCTTTCTGTAGGCACATACGTGGCATGATTGAAGTTTTATGACAAGTAGATTAAATCAAGCACGCAACGCTCAGGCTGCATGTCCGAGTGGTGCGTCTGTCTGAGCCGGCAGGTTGTCTCTATGGTATTGTAGCTCCTTCCCTTTTGGTTTTAATAGAAAAGATTACAGGATCAGCATAGTCTCACCGGGCAAAATTATCTCCTATGATGTTTAATGCACATTGATTATCAATTATATATTGGATAAACTGGTACCAGGATCATAGGCACCCAAGGCTTACCCATGCCCGTGGGGACCAAAGGCCAGCAATCCTACAGAAAAGCCATTGCTAAAAATCCAAACACACCCAAGCCAAAGGCACCAGAACACACAGTGTACCACAGCCCACTGGGGCCCAGCAGGCAAAGAGCCCAAGACTGCTAACCCGGCCTCCAAATTTCCCAGTTCCTAATCTGTTCAAGCAACCATAGGATGAGCCAGACAAACAAGTCTGATTCCCCACCACCCGCAGCACCCAAAGAATCCACTGCCAACATCTTGGTGCCACCACAGCAAACACCCAGGGGTCTTAAGGAGTCATGTCCCAAGGGGACAAAGCTGCCCAGGCAGAACAAGGGGGACCTACACAGTACTGGGCATAATGTTTTGTGTTGGTTCATCAGCAAAATTCACTATAATAGCAAAAGAGCTTTTGGCATGGAAAGCCCAAATGCATGCACACACACCAAACACACACGCAGGCTAATTTTCCGCAGCATGGCGGGCTGTTATTTAGAGCATTACTAAAGGTCCCAGCGCTGAGCCACTGGCAGATGTTCATGGAGTCAGAATCCAGCATCCGCTTCTCCACAACCACAAAACAGCCCTCAGATCAATGATACAGCCTAACCATTAAACTGAAAGACGAAAAAAGAGACTTAATGACTATTTCTGGCACAATATTAAAGCCAGACAACAAGATTAAAAGAGAAAATGACAAGAAGGAATAGATAAATGAGTAAAAACATTTATTTTGTGTTTAAAAAAGAGAAAATGAAAGGAAACCAGGGAAATGTCCAGTAAATTGTTTCATGGTCCAAGTGGAATTGGATTATTTGAACAAAATTTGCAGTCTTTTTAACCTGGGCATTATGCATCATGGACCTGCTGCCAAGTAAAGGTATAGGTTAGAGAATGAGTTCCTGTGCTGTCAGCAGAACAGCAGGATCTTAAAAACGATCAATTACCCTTAATTACTTTTACCAGCCACCACACTTGCTCAGTCCATACTGTTGACATACCAGCAGTGACACACACACTGCCCACTAACGTTTGGACCCAGGAACCTTTTGATTGACTGCGCATCAATAGCTTTGGGAAAGCACTGCAATCATTACCAGTATATTCTAATATGCTAATAAGGATCAATAAGGCAGTTAATCCACATTTATTTATTATTACACAGCAGTATAATAGCAGCTGAATCAAGGACTAAATTTGACTGTGTGAACAGCACTATGGTTGTCTGGTGGATTCAGCTGACAGAAAAGATCGTTCGAGGGTCATATAAATGGCATGCACATTTATTACTTTATTATCAGCATCTAACACTGAGAAAATATATATTATGCTATAAATTGCTATAAAATGCTATAAATTAATATTTTTAAACTGGACAGATGAAGACTGTTTACAAGACAAAATTACAAGACAAGTTTTTTTTCGCCTCCTAGATCCTGACGTTGTCATCTGCTGTTGTAGGTCATCTGCGACAAGGTTCCACATGCTGTGTGTTTTGAGCATGCACTCTCATCAACAAATTGCTTCTTCCCACTGCTGTGTATTAGATGTTTTTTTGTTTTCCACACCATTCTGTGCGCAGTGTACAGACTGTTAAACATTCAAATCTCAAATCTCAAGTCTCAAGTCTCATTTATTTATATAGCCCTTTATGCTACTACGTAAACCAAAGGACTGAACATCAAAGAAACTATAAAATAAAATAAAATACAATAAAATACATAACATACAATAGCAAAGTAAAGAATTAAAAGCGACAGAATACAAATACGTTTTAACACGAGATTTAAAAACCTCAACTGAGGATGCAGATCTAACATCAGGGGTGAGCGCATTCCACAGTCTAGGACCAACAACTGAAAAGGCTCGATCCCCTTTTATTTTAAGGCGAGTTCTCGGTACAAACAACTGAAAACAATTGGAATACCTTTGTGCTCTACAAGAGTTTGTACACACCAAGTCCTTAATATATTCCGGGGCCAACTCATGAACAGCTTTATAAACGTACAACAACACCTTGTACTGAATTCGATATTTCACAGGAAGCCAATGAAGCCTTTCTAAATCTTCAGAGATCAACAGTTTCTAAACCAGTCCATCTGGACCAATCAACCATGCCATGGTCAAAGTCAATAAGATTACTTTTTTTTTTTTTTTTTTTTACTCATTCCGATATTTGACGAGATTATTAACTGAGGTTGAAGTATATGTGCAGAATTATGTGTGCTGTGCATCTGTGATATAATAATATTATAGTGGCTAGTGAGCGTATATATTTGTAAGTAGACTATGTTTCTTTTGCTATTTCGGACCATCCATGTCCCATCTGGCAGATCTGTGGCGGATACTCCCTACCTTGGAGATATAGCCGACGTTTCTGTAGCAGTTATTTAAGGAATCGTGTTGCCAGCTCGATGCCCAATTGTCATTTACATACTTCAGGCAAATGGAAATGGCAAGTAGAATAACCTGCATGTCTTTGGACTAGTGGAGGAAACCCAGGAGTGGCCAGAGAGAACCAACCAAGCACATGGAGAACATGCAAACTCCATGCACACAGACCTGAGGCAGTAGTCAAACCCCAACCCTGGAGGCTAACCACTAAACCCCCATGCTTCCAGTAGACTATAGTAGAGTATATGTGGTGTATCACCAGCTATGCTATATGCTTTCTCTGTCCAAGAGTCCCTTAAGTGTTAGAAAGGAGGACAGGTTCATGAAGAAATACTGTGAATGTCTCATAGTGACATGGCTCCACTGGGCATGTTGAGGTGCTTAGAGGTCCTACATGGCCAATACTTTTGAAAAGGTGCAGTGATGGGCTTGGAAAATTACATATGTTGTGTTCCCAAGCTCTCTCACTCCTTCTGTCTTAATTCTGCCCACTAACATTTTGTTAAGGCTCCTTACTGCCTGTACTAAAGCCAAGGTGCCGTTTCCTTAGGGATGAAACTCAGTATGTGGAATTATGCTATGCAGTGATGGATAACCTCATAGACAAAGTGCAACAAAACAGCCCCAGATCAGGAGCTAATAAAGCATTCTAGACCAAATGGACTTCTCTGAAGTAATAAGGCATCACAAATAGCAAAGTAAGATTTTATCACACTTACTGAAAGGTTTATCATTGAGTCACTGAAAAATGTTCTGCAGTAGGTGTAGACTGCAGAATCAGGATAATGTAAGCTCTAGCCAGCATACAAGTTTCTGTAGCAACATTTTCCTACCAACATGTACCTCAAGTACCACAAGTACTAATTAGTGGATGACGGTCATCGCACGGTCATTGCAACCGCATGCAGAACTATTCATTTTTTCCACCAGATATAGTCCACATCTTGGCTATAAGGTTGGCTTGCTAATTAGCTAGATATATTATTTTGCTTGTCTAACTCAAAGAATTGCGACTCTCTAAAGACAATGCTGAACTTTGTCTCACTGCCTATCGGTGAGGGTTACATCAAAATAAATGTGGGTTTAACTACGGGATGCTTAGGATGCTCACAAGTCAGGATGCACACCTCACCCTCCCTCTCTGTATGTAGTGCATGCAGTCTGGAGTCTCATAGTCTGTCATGACCCACTAACCCCTTTCAGCCTGAAGACGATGCCAGCAGCCAGACGCACACACATGCACACACACACACACACACACACACACACGTCCAGGTTTTGGCATTAACCACATACACTGGTTGTAGTGCATTATAGAATTTAAAGTAGTTTTTTTTCCCTCTGTATTGCATGCGTAAAATATGGAATGGTGGTCTGAAATTAGCAGCTGATGGAGGCTGTATTTCCAATCATGTCTGACATGTCTGGGGACTAACGAGCGCGTGGGAAGCACCGAGCCGTGGAAACTGGCCTTAAATCACCCCGTTCTGTCACTTCTGCCGATTTCAAGGTCAAACGTCGGGTTGTATCGGCGTCGTCTCACATTCAGCATCTTCCCCTAAATCACTGCTGGGGATAAATCTTATTGTTAAGGCTTTCCCTTAGTCAAACCTCGTGAGACCGGGGGAGGAAAAAAAAGGGAAAGTGGCATGTCGGTGGGCCGGTGTCTCGTCTGGCGCTGCGCTGTCTGTCTGTCTGTCTCATGGTGAATTAACCGACAGGGACGCAGTTAGTCTAACAATGGAGTGCTAAATAAACTGAACAATGGGCACTTTTTATCCCCCGCGTTGGGTTTTTCACAGACCCTGATATTAGATTAAAGACTGTTTACAGGAGGATGATCATTTGGAACACTGTCGCGCGCAGCTCTACCCAACAATTAGCGTGAAATGGTGTCTGCTGCGCACCTGTTCGGACCAGCTCACCTCACCTCAGGGCTCTGCCTGAACAATACACACACTCTGGCATAGAGCATCGATGTGTGTATGTGTGTGTATGTGTGAGACAGAGAGAGAGAGAGAGAGAGAGAGAGAGCGAGACTGTCGATCTGGACACACACACTGAACTCTAGTGTCAAGCATCAGTGGAGTAAAATGCGCCCAAAAGCGCGCAGGTTGTCCGCGGCTGAGGCTGAGACGCAGCCATGTTCCCTCAGCCTCCCGGCGCAGTAACCATGACAACAGCATGGCTGGGGGACACTGGGCTCTCACTGCGGCCGCCGCTTTCTTCCTCTCCAAAATAGAGCCGAAGAGGCTTTTATTAATGGAGCCTCGTCCCCCATCTTAATCAGGCACGGCTTTCTTAACCGTTTCCAAGAGAGAAAACCACCGACCTGACTGGAGAGCACACTGCATATTGATGCACTGCATTGATAAACGAGGAGGAGGAGGGGGGGGGGGTCTAAATAAAACCCCAGCAAATAGGCTGTAGTATAAGGTATGCATATGTAGGCTACCATAAAGCACGGGCTGAGGATGCAATAACAACAATAATAATTATCATCATCACCTTTTTTTTTTTTTTTTTTTTTTAAAGCTTAATCGAGTTACCCTGAAACGCATTTCAATGCTCTGTGCAATGCACTATGATGACGATTTTTTTAAATACCCAGAAGCATTTGTGAGAACAGTAAGGCACTCAAACGAGCATAAATCATTGTTGCTCACCGGCAAAATGCGACCAGATGAAACGTGTCTCTATTCTGCAGCGAATATTCCGTCCTCACGCATAAGATATAAGATAGATGTTCTCCCTTTCTCAGATCTCCAAGCCAGAGCTGTCCCACTGTCTCCGTGTGAGAGACGCGCTAGTATAATACACAGCGCTCACCCACGCGCACAGTTACAACACACACAACACGCGCGCGCGCGCGCGCTCGCTCGCTCGCGCTCACCCGCTACACATGAGCAGGACTGAGATCGCCTGATTGGGATCTCTCTCTCTCTCTCTCTCTCTCTCTCTCTCTCAGTGTGTGTGTGTGTTTGTGTGTGTGTTTGCATGAGAAGCTGGAAGGAGACTCTGATGTTTGGTCCTGTTGCTTTCCATCTCTTCTGATTAATTATATATTACACGCCACAGTTCGTGGATTCAGTAGGATATTTATACTGTACATGGTTTATACATAGTTCATCCCAAAGGCGCTTGATGGCATTGAGGTCAGGGCTCTGTGTTAGGACCAGTCACGTTCTTCCACACCGAACTCATCATACCATGTCTTTATAGTGCTTGCTTTGTGCACTGGGGCACAGTCATGTTAGAACAGAAAATAGTCTTTTGCCACAAACTTGGAAGCATAGCATTGTCCAAGATGTCTTGGTATGCTGAAGCATTAAGATCGTCTTTCACTGGGGATAAGTGGCCTGATTGAAACACCTGAACTTAATAATTAACAGGTTGCAGCAAATACTTTAGTTCATATAGTGTATGTTTCAATGTTTACTAGAGTATTTATTTTGTTGAGAAAAGGATCTGAGTTCTTTTATAACCTCTGCATAAGAGAATCACGGTGAAACTATGAAAATGGCCAAGAGTATAAGCTCAACAACAATCATTATTTTGTCTGCCTCTTTTAAATCATCAATGCCTTATTTCAATTGTTGATTATGTAACCAACATAGCTGCACAAAAGCATACAAACCAAATTTCCAGTCTTTTCATTCTAGCATGCGGTGGCCAGACTCCAGCACAGTTTGGTGAATTTTCTGCTTATAGACAATTTTATCAACTTTCCAGTTTCCCAGGTTAGTAAGTGTATTATAACAGCATCATGAAGGTATAAAACACCCATGGCATTTATGATTTTTTCTTTTTTAAGTTGTAATGATTCTGCTGACACGGTGGCATAGTAGTTAGCATTGTCACCTGTGTGGAGTTTAAATGTGTGCTTGGTGGGTTTCCTCCAGCTACCCCAGTTCCCTTCCAAAGACATGCAGGGTGGGCTAACTGACATTTGCGAATTCCCTGTAGACTTTGACTTGTGTTCCCTGCAATGGATTGGCACCCCATCCACGGTGTACCTTGTCCCCTAGGATAGGCTCCAGGACCCCTGCGACCCTATACAGGATAAGCGGTATAGAGAACAAATGAGTGAATAAGTGAAAGAGTAAGTAAGTGAGTACTGAATATGATTTTAAGTTTTATACTGGTGTTAGGGAAAGATGTATAGTCCTTATATTCTGTTTTGTTTTGTTTTTCCTCCAACTGTGCAAAAAATACACTGGTGTGTGGAATGACTAGGCTAAAGTGGTTTAGTTTGTTATTTCCACCCCAGACTAGCTCTGCATCCTAGTTGTTGCCCCACCCCAGTCACTACTATCTGACACTAACAAGTGTAATAATTTGCACAAATATATGACTATGTAGAGGTGCTTAAAGGTGCTGAAATCTATATCTGATTCAGCTCCACTTTGGCCCAAGGGCTAAGAAATAACTCAGGATATACCGGTTAACACTGAAGGTCTATGTTCCTAATAATGATGCCCCAGGGACCTGAGGTCGAAATGATGGGCAGCAGTAGCCGTGTTGTTGAGTGAAATGGTCAGGGAGAGTAAAGAGTGTGGGGTTCAGAGGCCAACAAGTAAAAAAAAAGACAGCAAGGCCAGAGCAGAACCCCAGCTGCTGAGCGCAGCCATGTCAATCGTAATCACTTATTCATTAAGCCTCCCTTTTTGCTCAATCTGTGGATCCCATCCTATGGGAGAAAGACTTGGGGGTAGGTAGGGAAAGCCATAGACATTGAATATTGGGTGTGTTGGAGAGAGGAGGAATGCCGTATTAGATGATAAGAGGGGGAGGGTGGAGAGGAGAGGTGTGATGGGGGTAGGCTGCTTTCTGATGAGATGGATGATATCAGAGAAGGGAAAATATACTGATGCAAAATAAATGCAAGCATTTTATTAAAAAAACATGCAGGACAGAGAGGTTGAACCATAATATATGGTTGGATTGTTGATTTGCTTAATTATTAGATGCAATGATGATCAATGCATGCTCACTTAAAGAAGCTCAGAGGTGTATTGGAAAAGGGATGGATGGTTTCATGTGAGGGTGATGAATGGACATGGGGTGGATTAGTGTAAACAATGGATAGATGGATGGGTGTGTCAAGGAGAAGAAAATATAACTGAGATAGCGATTGTGGTGGTAGTGGGAGGGTTAAGTAAGCAGTTCTGTGGAGGGCTTTAGGGCAGGATGGAGGCATAAAAGAATGAAAATACTGGGACACTGGCTAAATGGACTTGTTAATGGAATAGCTCAAATGGAACGTGATTGTTCGTGTGCATTCAGTCTAAGAGGAAGTTTTTTAAGAAGGCATCTTGCTCTATAGCATTTATGTGCATGTACCTAAGACTTTTGCACAGTACCGTATATGCTTTACATAAATTAATATGTAAAACAATAACCATTGCACAGTTAGCATTGGAAGAGAGGAGAGATAGTCTTTTCAAAGCAGTTCTTATACAGTTTTATTCAATTTTCAATTTTCCTTATGTTTTAGTCATATCCATGTGTGATCAGGTGGCAAATTGTAAAATTACCACAAGGATGAGTAAAAAAGAAATATATTTGTTTTGTGATGATCTGGCATCCCAGGCAGTGTGTATTCCCAGAGTCTGAGGGATCATCAGGTTCACCACAGCCCAAACAATGATAAAGCAGACACTGATGATGGATGAAGAAATAGCCTTTAATCTACAAACACCTGTGGCTGAAGAATTTATGAGTGTATAGTATGAAAAAAAAAATCCATTATAATTGAGTGAGATGTTTAAGTGTTTAAGTGTAGAAACATGTCAAAATGTAGGGAAAACATCCTTGTCAGTCACACGTGCACTACAGCCACAGACTTTAGGTTAAAAACTGTAAATTATTATAAAATAATTATAAAAAAAATTTATTATTTGCAATTTAAACAGCTAAAAATTACGACTTTAATACCTCTTACGGTTATAACTGGGTCTCTCTAAGTTATAAAAGCTAATGGATCATTCCATATGCTCAGACCTCTAGTAGTAAGAGGTGGAACAATGTTGATGGTTCGAGTGCTGGTTATATATATGATATATGATGATGTCCTGCTTAGACACAGCATTGCACTCAAACGGAATCTGACCTTACATAGAATTTGCTTTGCATGGGACAAACCCCAACAACAGGACTGAAGAGAGCAGTGCAGTTGCTCTGTTATGCGTTAAGCCCGTTTTGGCATTAAAACCAAAAAAAAAAGGAAAGGTAGCACGTTGTAATCCTGTAGACAAGCAGGATTTGGGGAACAGGGGAGCTCTGGGGTGTATCTTGTCGGATGGACAGATGAGATGGCTGGCTGGTATTCATGTTTTCATGAGGGGAAAAGACAGGACAGGGTGCTGGATTGTGGGGGAAGGGAGACACTGAACAGTCTTCACTCACAGCCCAGAAACCTGTCAACCTTCGCCTATCTACTGACAGGAGGATAATGTCTTCAGCAAACCTCTGTATGTGTGTGTGTATTCATTTTATATGTGGAGGTACTTACTATATTGTACATGGCGGACAATAACCTGTCAAACTGATGATTATCCCTAGGTTTAGACTGTAACTGTAGATCTATATGTCGAAAAATCTATTCAGACATACAGCAAAATTTCAACGTTTCACAATCCTAATTGGAATATCTCGCATTAAGTAGTGTTTTATTCTGATGGTGACAGCTTTGACACATCTAAAGGTCAGACACACACTGTCTAGCAAAATAGGAAAGGAATGAGACAAAGACTCCTTAACATTCACAGACTGCTTAGGCTGCTCGCATCACCACACATAGCCTAGTTAAAGATAACGCCATTTAAATATACTTATTATATGCGGCTTATATCTTTGTGCAGTATCTGTATCGGTGTAGATGTGTAAATTTGTCTGTATGCATGACTATGTTTGTGTGCACTACATGCATGTGTGAAGTATGTCTTTGTGTATGTGTGTGTGTGTGTGTGTGTGTGTGTGTGTGTGTGTGTGTGTGTGTGTGTGTGTGTGTGTGTGT
>JAQQZT010000002.1:22553838-22578086 GCA_030068275.1 Clarias platycephalus | reverse complement strand
ACAGCATCACCCGGGAACCGAACCAGCGATCTCCGGATGATAGGGCGAGCACTTTACCACTGCACCACTCGGAGGCCCAACAGTAATTTGCTGTTGACAGCAAATTAAACAGGTCCATCAAATGTTAATTGAACCATAATTAACTTAGACTCATCAGTAGGTTGATTTGGATTATTGTACTTTATAATTTAAATCCACAGCACATTTATTTCTATGCATCATGCCCATTGTTCCTGGGACAGACCTCAGATCCATTGCAACCAAGTTTATAAAAAAGTAATAATTAACAAACATACCATACTTTTATCTGTTTTTAGTTACATTTAATGAATAACTTCTTTGTGGTTTAACTTTACTACAGTAGAGAAAATAATTGTACATACTGAATGTTTTGCCATCTCAGATCTTGCAATCACAGTTTGACAAATGCAGGTACAAAAGCATGGTCCATGTTGACCCTATTTGTTCTCTGCTGTTTTATTTGAACTTTCTAGTTTGCTATAAAGGGTGGAGCAAGTTACTGGCGTTTCTAAATGATGACTGTTAATGACGAAGCATGCTTCTAAAGGATTAGCTGGTCATTTCTGGAGCAAGATCCGTATCCGTGGGACAAGTGGTAGGAGCTTTTGGAGTCTTTTGTCCTTTTTATCCTTCAGGTTTGTTCTAAACATTGATATTATACAGTATATGGCAAAATGTAGGGAAATTAACTGGCATTTTTGCAGATAGTTTTATTTTAAAAATAGAGGCGAGACTTTAAATGCAATCACGGATATATATACAGTAAGAGTGGAATTTTATAGCAGTACCAGTGTCGACTGATGAACGCAATGATATATGCAAAATGTTTTTTGCTAAAAAGGATATTGGTTGGGGTATTTTCATGCAATTAATTGATAGCATAGCAGTAGATGTGTGGATTTGGGAACAATACATGTTTGAACGTATATATGGAATAAACTGGAAAAGTAATATGTGTTCATGGAATGTAGAAAACAAGCGAAAACGACAATACTGCTGTGTATACAGTAATACAGGTCTACAATAGTACACCACATTAAGTGACTAGAAATATTTAATCATTAAGTACACTACTTGGTGATTAGATAAGACTGATGGTAAAAGTACTTTCTGTGTCCATTTCACCTTCTTACCATTTGGCGACACTTTTTAACGACACTGGACTGTTTAAGTAATTGCTTTTGTCTGAGTAATTGCTTTTGTCTGGGACTGATTATCTACTCGTTTTCAGGATGATTATAAGACAAAAATGCAATGCAACCGCATTTGCTCTGATGGAACTAAAAACTGTTTAAAGACCAGCAGATCGAGATAGTCTTCCAGGAAATCATCATGATGAATGTTACGACAGCCACGTTTACTCTATCCGTTTCAACCAACGTCACAGCAGTACCTCTTGGTGGTTATACCATCACCTGGAGAATGGCTATGGTAATGGTGGTCACAGTCCCACTGTCAGTCATCACCATCATCGGCAACATCCTGGTCATTGTTGCGTTCCAGGTCAACCCTCTCCTCAGGACGGTCAGTAACTACTTCTTGTTGAGCTTGGCTGTGGCTGACCTTATCCTGGGCGCCATCTCGATGAACCTCTACACCACTTACATCGTGATTGGACGATGGACATTAGGGAATCTGGCCTGTGATGTGTGGCTGGCTGTGGATTATGTAGCAAGCAACGCATCTGTGATGAACCTGCTGGCCATTAGCTTTGACCGTTACTTGTCTGTCACGCGACCTCTGACCTATCGGGTTAGCCGAACAACCAGAAGGGCAGCGTTGTTGATCGCTCTGGCATGGGGGATATCTTTCCTGCTTTGGGCACCAGCCATTTTATTCTGGCAACACATAGTAGGTGAAAGGACCGTGCCTGAAGAACAGTGTTCGGTCCAGTTCTTATCTCAGCCTGTGATTACATTTGGGACAGCCATTGCAGCCTTCTACTTTCCTGTAAGTGTGATGGTGGGCCTGTACTGGCGGGTGTACCAAGAGACTGAGAGACGTTCACGGCAACTTGCTGGGTTAATAGCGTCCCGTGGAGATGACTCGAACAAGTCATCACAGGTGAGTTACAAGTCTTAACATTCTGTTATATCAAGCAAAAAAGACCAATATGTAGGTTTTAGGGCATGTTAAACCAACTTTTTTTTCATACTTCATTTTAATTTTCCCTGTCATTATCAGTCCCAGTCCACTAGCAGCTATGGAAGTGACACTGAAGACGTTAGGCTTCAGATAAACATCCAACCAGAACCTGGGACACTGTGTCCCTCCTTCACCCAGTGCACAGCAGCATGGTGGAAGAAAAATAGGGTACGTTACACTGGGGCTCCATCACAAACTGTAAACAGCCTCAGCAGTGAGGACAGGCAGAGAAATGCTGCAAATATTCCTCTTGCTCAGCTCAATAACAGGCTGGACTCATTGAATAATTGTGATGCCGATCCTTATGATACACAATTGGCGGAATGGTCATCAGACAGTCAACAATCTCTTAGACAAGGTAACTCTGGAGCTGCAGGACCGTCACCTCTTTCACCACCAGCAACACAGAAGAGCCGCAAGCCACGCAGCTGGTCACTGATCAGGGAAAAGAAGGCAGCACGGACCTTGTGCGCCATCTTGATGGCCTTCATCGTGACGTGGACACCCTACAACATCATGGTGCTGGTGTCCACATTCTGCGCACACTGTGTTCCTGAGAGCCTCTGGCAGTTGGGGTACTGGCTTTGCTACGTCAACAGCACGGTGAACCCAATTTGCTATGCGTTCTGCAACAAGCACTTTCAAGTCACCTTCAAGGCTCTGTTGCTCTGCAGGTGGAGGGAGCAGAGGAAGGGGAACCGATTTTTTCATAGGACTTTTTCACAGGAGAGTTAGTCAACTCACTGGAGACTGTTGTGTGTCGCTCTCATTTTTAAATTGCACTTCCTTGTTTTCGTTTCTTTTCCCTCAGAGAGGGGAACTAATGAGATGCAAGCACAGGGGAATTCGGCACATGAGACATCCATGCTGTTTGAAAAGGAAGTTCCTTCTGTTTGTAATTGTAATGTCTATTTCCTTAGGCAATATAGGCATAATAATAAGAATAACAATGATAATAATAAAAATAGTAGGTAATATACTCCTTACACACAGTGTAATTTGTATTAGATTTTTGTATGTACATGGCATTTTTTTTTTTTTTGTTTAACCTAATGCTTTTTCAAGGTTATTTTCTTACCTGGTTTTGAGGAGGTACACTAATTTTATCATCACTTTAAAAAAAAAAGAAGAAAAAAAAAAAAAGACTTTTATTCAAGAGGCAACTGATATTCACACTTCCTCTAAACTAACAAAAAACTTGACACGTTCACAATCATGATGATTTTATGGTGTTCAGGACTGAAGGACAGAATTGAGAGTATTAAAAATAACACTTTTTATAAAATTGTGATGATTTTTTTTTAAGCATAAAGCTGTGAATTTCTTGAGCAATTGGTTTTACTCTAGCTTAAGTTAAGAATGGCTTGAACTATGAACATTGAATAAAGGCTGAGTCACGTTGAAAGAAGTTAAAACCATGAACATTTGTGTTACATGTATGTTTATTGAAGAAAGGGCAATATAAAAGGGACATAAGACAGCATCACATTCATTACCAAATACTAACAGACACAAAACTCCACAGTTTGTCAAATACTTAAATGAACGGAAGAAAAATGTTTTTGAGAATGTGGACCTTGGCACCATTAATTCCTGCAAGGAAAAAAAAAACTCAACAACAATAAAAGTGTACTTCTGATACATATAGATACTAAAATACACCATAATCTTGTCAGAATAAGGCTGTGTGATTTTTTTTCTTCTTCTTTCTGACATGCACTGTAAACAAGCAAGGAAAATACAACAAAAACAACAATCTGGCAACATATATAAAATGAACCATCTCTTCATATCCATTAGTGAGAAATATTTAAGGAAATAAACACTTTCTTTACTTTCCTTAGTTCGAAAACTCATTTAAAAACACTTAATATATGTAGTAATGAGTTAGATTATAATGCTGCAACCGTGGCATGAAGTGAAGCACATGTGCTGCAAAATAAAAGTCTCCTTCCTGCTCTATCTTCTCCGCTTCTCAGCTGGGCCATATCAGGCTAGATAAGATGATGTGAAGACATCAAACTCTAAATCATGTAGTGTAAAACGGATTTTTAGTTGGTGCGAATGAGCTGCATCAAAGGGAGTGTGTGATCATCATGTTGTCTCATGAGCAGTCCTGCTGATGTGATTACTCTACTGTAGGATTTTGGCTCTGGTAGATAGAAGCCTTGTCCTTCAGAAGATCCAGACATAAACGACAACTCCAGCTTCCTGCGGGAGAAATGTGAAATACATGTTAATGACGATCCGATTGAAACACTAACTACAACTAGGTGGTACCACCTGGAAATAATGCAGCGAATTAACATCATAGATTGAGTTTTGAGTCATCATGAGAATAATCATTAAGAGACAAACATGTAAAAAATTATCTGGCTTGTTTTTGTGTTAGTCAAATGCAATATATAAGGGGCTGAAGCATCACTGTCCCATGTACAATATTTTCTGTATATTCAATAAATCTCTATTTTTCATATTACATGGCTGGATTATTTCCAGACAGACATTGTACATTAGATTAATATAAATAAAGCTACATATTTCTGTAGATGTCTAGCATTAAAATGTTTTAAGCCTCTTTTACTACAGGTATAGTTGGGAGTCAGATATACACAAAGCAAAATTTCAAAACAAAAGAATAACTTTCATGATACTGCTGACTTTTCATTAACTTAAATTTTTTTTAAAAAGCACAAGTAACAAGTAAGCACAGCCACAATAAAATTTAAAAGTGCATATAGATGCTTTTCTGTTCTGGCACCTAGCTGGTGGAATGAACTTCATCTAGATGTCTGTACAGCTGAGTCTTTAATACTTGGACTAATCCCCACCAAAAAAAAAAAAACTTCCCAACCGTGTTTGGCTGATGGTCCTTGTCCTAGTATATAGTATAATAATAACCTAGTAACTCAGTGTAAAGATCCATCCGATAACGCAAACTACAAAGCACTTTTGTAAGTCGATCTGGATAAGAGCATCTGTCAAATGCCTACAAGTAAATGTAAAGAAAAATATATGTACCACCTAATTTAAAACAAGACATGTACAGACTTAATAATATACAGACAAATGTGTAAGCAGAAGTAGAATTTATACAGAACAGATTTTCATATTGATGACGTTCGTCCGACAGTTAGTGACACCAAGTGGCTTGACACCAACATGAAGCTATTTTTTGTCAAGCAAATAAATAAATACAATTCTATATCCAGTCTCCATAATGCATGTTTGTTTGTGAATATTTTAGTGCCATTCTGTAATTTACTAGTAAATAAATTGTATTCAGACTAAATTGTGCTTCCTTCCTTACTTTTTTTGAAATGTTTTATATTATCTTATTATTATTATTAACTTATCTTCTGTGATAAACCTTAAAACTAAATAAAATACAGAGGGCAAACACAGAGAACAAACATAATCTATTTTAAAAGCAAACAAATAAATGAATGAACGATTGAAGAGTGTCTGAAGTGATTTACCTTCTGGTGGGTCGGACATTGGAGGAGAGAGGCAGTACATATGATATCCTCTATCGCAGTCATCACAGAACAAGAGCTGGTCCTGAATTAGAACAATCAGAAGAGAATACAGTCAGCTGTGCACATTAACGTGTGCAAACAGACCTATTGCATTACGTTACCATCTGAATGCAAGACGTGCTAGGTGTGAGACATGAGGGTGTCTGAGGAGGTTACTGAACTCACATCGTTCTCGGAGGTGCCACAGACATTGCAGCACTTGCATTCAATGCACTGCCAGCGATATGTTTTCACGGCTGCCATCATCACTGCTGTGAACTGCAGGCAAGAAGGATGGCCTGAGAAAAGAGAGGGGAAAAAAAATCCTTATAAAGCCAAATATATTACAAGCTACAAAAGACCAGAAATGGCCGATGACAATAACTAACCAACAACAACGCATAGCAGACGGTTTCTGTGCTGAAATAAGTGACTACATGGTTGTCTGTAGGGCAAGTGCCATACCTGAACGTCCACAGTCGGAACAGGACACCAGCTCCTCGGACTGGCCCGTCTTCTGATTCATGTTAGAGTCACCCAGGCAGAAATCACAGTAATCATTCGGCGGTGCCAAGCCATTAGGACCTTTCTTGGGAGCTAAGGACAAAGAGCACACTGGTTTAAAAAAATAAAAATAAAATAAAAAAGTATGTCTTCATGAGCAAAAAGCTCCAATGTGCTCACCAGATCTATGTTATATTTGCCCAGAAACTGACTAGACTTAAAAGTGGTAGAGAACATGCTGGGATTTAAACTCAAGCCATTCCAATGCCTTGAACACTCAGCTACTGCTGCTGTGTAACATGAAATGTATTATTTGACTTGGACTAGAATCTTCTTTTCTCAAAGATATATTGAAAGGCAGTTATTCCGCAAAGAGTGTTATATAGCTGTTTTTTTTCCTTCTGAACTTCACTGTGCTCAAGTATTACTGCGCTCAGTTCCATATGCCTGTGTTCCCAAGTCAGAAAAAGACCATCAGTCATCCTTGAAAGCTGCTTGGTCCAAGCTCCTAGGTTATTGATTAGTCCGACCCAATGTACCAGGGGTGTTCACGTCAACCCTGCATTTGTTGATTGTGCAGAATACAGTTACAAGAGTTAAAACTCCCTTAATATAATCCGCTGCTACACTAATGCACTTATCCTAGAGTTTCATTAGCGCTTGGATACAATCAAAATAGAAAATTTTCTCAGCACGCCGAAGCCATGATCAGACTGCCTCCTTCCTGTCTGAAACACTGGCCTCCCAAGAACTCCTTTAATGGCCCCAAAATTTTTAAAATCAATTGGAGCAAGGTTAGGACTATACGGAAAATGTGGCAGTAACTCCAAGCTGAGTTCCTGTAATGTTGTGAATGATTGTGTGCACAGCTTCCACAGACATACATGATGTCTCTTCCACAAGTTGGTGACAAGTTATCGGTTGTTGAGTTTTAAGGATCACTCAAGAGAACGACTGCAGTGAGCTCTGAGCTGCCTCCCCCAGGATAGTCATTCACAGATGTATGCCCTTTTATATATGAATATCTGCTCCATTTAAATGTTTAATTGCAGCTAAGAGTCTCATCACCGTACTGTCTCCTGTAAATTTAAATTTATTTTTTACAACTTTGTACACAAGAAATTTAATCACAAGTCCCGGTTTGACTTGAACACCCCTCATACTATAGTACACTTTATTTTAATACTACTGTAGATTCGAGTGAAACAGAAATAGAAACTGGAGGATTCAATAAGGAATTTTTACTCCTGCTGGTATGAGTAGACTTTAATTAATGGACATGCATCACAAAGAGGCCAATTGACTTACTCTTTGTTTCCTCCTGTGGTGCAGGAGTGTGAATTTCAGCTTCTTCTTTGTCTTCTCCTTCTTCTTCAGCCAGGTGAGAATGGGTGTAGTGGTAACTCAGACCTGGTCTATTCTTATAACGTTTTCCGCAGACTAGACACAAGGCATACATGTTAAAAGAACTCTGGCTCAGCATGCACAAACCGTATAGTACACCAGAGGGGAAAGAAAAAACCCTTACTATCACAGGCGTATGGTTTGTCACGGTCTTCCAAAGCTGCCGCAGCCGCTTCACTTTTTTTCTTCCCGTTTCCAACTCCACGACCCTAACAAGCAGAGGAAAACATCTCGTTGTTTCTGATAAATCTGTTCTATCAGTCACTTGTAATCAAGCTGCATTGTGTCTGGTGTCAACTACCTTAGATTTTCCTTTCCGTCTTTTTGGGGTCTCCTCCTCAAAATCTTCATCGTCCAGGTCATCCAAGTAGTCTTCTGGTTCCAGGATTCTCTAAAAAGACAAATTAAAATGAACAAACTTTAGCATAAAACAATCTGAATTACTCTGAAACAGTCTTTGGGTGTTCTTCACACTACCCCTTGATTAGTTATTACCACACCTGGTATTGATTGTAATCTGGTTCGTGTGAAAGTGATATGAAACATAATCTCATCATCTCATATACATGACAATTTAAATGTTTCAGCTGTGTGAATAATCGGTCTATTTTAATGGTTATTAACTTAATGCATTTATTGTTATCAGTACAGTCAGTTAAATCTGCTTGTTTTCATATGAAGCAATTCCAAAATAAATCTTGTCATTGGAAGAAGAAAACTTGACAACATACACCCCTCCACATCAATGTGAAACTTAATATAAGAAGTAAGGTCATATGTATACTGGTCCAGAGAGCAAATCACTTAAAACACATAGTATAGACTGAAATTAATGTCCACATTCACTTATCCACCTTCAATAGTGAATAAGTGGTTGCCCGATCCAAACTTAGCTTGATGTTGAACGTCACATCAAATAGATACCTTTCTCACACGTGTGGATCCACTGTGGCTACTGGCCCCGGCGGAGCCTGTGATGTCTGCCAGACTCTGGTCTTCCTCTGGGCCCCTAAGCTCTGGCGCGGTCCGCTTATCTACGGGTTCTCCTTTTAGCAAAGCCTCCAGGCTGCTTCCATCCAAGGGTCCGATCCCATCTTTTTTCAAACCCAATTCAATCTCGGCTTCAAGACAGAAAGAATAAATGTTAGTGGAAGAGAGTTGTAAAGAGTTTGTAATTTTTTCAATAAGATACAATTCTACGATGGATTACCTGCTTTGAACGGGGGGAAAACCAAAGCTGGGTCCTCTGGTGGATGCGCCCTTCGCTTCTTTCTCCAGCGGCGAGCAGGGTATGTGTAAAGCTGCCCCGGTGCTACACCTTGTAATAGGAAAAGAACGAAATTAGAAAAAGAGTGACGGTCATCAAGATGGGTAAATAATGCAAAAGCGTATCAGACCTGCACTCCTGTGCCTTTTCTCCATCCAGATGTAGCAGTTGCTCTGAGCCACTCCAGTCTGAGAGTCGAGAAAGGGCATGAGGATGCTTCTCTCTGCACAGAGCCGGGCATTGTAGCTGTGGCACTGCTCCATGGCATCTTTGTAATACTGCTCTCCCATCCTAACGCACAAAAAAAAAAAAGAATCATGTTTGGAAATTGCAAGACAGAAAGGGTTAAGAGCATGAAATAACCACTGGTATGTCGCAGTTTGGCGCCAATTACCTGATTATTCATTTAAACACACCACTAACAAACAATAGCTACAGCAAGAAAGCGTTCAACACAAACCAATTATAAAAGATAGAACTCCATGCGGCGAATAAAACGTGTTTCTATCTCATAATGGTTAAATACAGTAAGTACACTAACAATGGTTAGTAACTATACAGCTAATAGGCTAAAATTGTCCTCTTGGAAAACAATGAATGGAAACGGTTAGCAAGCTGCTGCTTTAAATCGGAAAACTGAGTTAACTAGATTCTGTTTCACTAACACATAACTTCGTTCTGGTTACTCAAGAGTAAACTCGTTTGGTTCTGAGATGCAGATAACCAGTGAATATTCGTTTTAATGTGGGAAAAAAAATCTGTAAATCAACTCACACTTTAACAACATTCTCAACGGCCGCCGCCATTTTTTGATGTAATGGTCGTAATGTGCACTGCGCATGCGCACTGCTTGAATACTGCCAGATGTTCGCACCACCACGAAACCGTCCTCGGGGCAATCACGCTGATTTCTGTGTTTCTGCCCCTTTGTCTTCAGACAAAACCCCCACTACCCAACCAACTGCTCCTTATAGAAGTAGCGTTTTACTGAATTCTTCACACACACACACAATAAAATAAAACAGACTTATTTTATTATTTTGCAAGCAAAACTAAGATGATTTAATATTCTAAGAGGTGTTCTCTCATTCACATTGATGATAGGGGTGATGAAAAAATAGCGCCTGATCTTTGCGTAGTCTTTATTCTTTAAGATCATTGCAACTGTTATAAACTTCACTTGTTTGTGGCAGTGCCGTTAAACACCGCACAGTCTTCGTTTAACGCGTTAAATACAGCAATACGATGTCGCGCTATTGTTCAGAGCATGTAGTTATGGCGACGGGCAGGAAAGCAGCATGGCGTGCACGCGCCATCTTGTTAAACCTGGCCACGCGCATCCAAAACTGCTGTTATATATTTAATCGCCTTTTAGGTGTGTTTTTTTGTTCATTTTTTTTAAAGATAAAATAATATATTTGTATTTTGTTTTATCAGTATTTATGAATACTATATGAACATACTGGTTACGTTTCTGTTTCGAATATAAATCTGGGATGAATTGGGGGAGGTTCAGCGCAACGCGTTACGTCACCACTGATGGCTCCACCCAAACAGGCGCCGACATTTATTCCGAGCTCCAGCCGCCATTTTACATCCTCTGCTCACGAACAGCAAGAAGCTCAGTGGAAATGGAGAACCAGCTTTGTAAGCTTTTTGTTGGTGGACTGAATGTCCAGACCACCGATGAAGGCCTCCGCAAGCATTTCGAGCAGTTCGGAACTTTGACCGACTGCGTCGTGGTGCAAAACCAGCAACTGAAACGCTCCCGCTGTTTCGGCTTTGTGACCTACTCCATGCCAGAGGAAGCGGACGCCGCCATGGCCGCGAGGCCTCATGTGCTGGACGGCAACAACGTGGAGCTGAAAAGAGCAGTGGCTCGGGAAGACGCGGGAAAGCCAGAAGCGCTCGCAAAGGTCAAGAAAATCTTTGTCGGTGGTCTTAAAGACGACATCGAGGACCAGCATCTCGTCGACTGCTTTTCGCAGTTCGGTGCCGTCGAGAAAGCCGAGGTGATCACGGACAAAGAGACCGGCAAGAAGCGTGGCTTCGGCTTCGTGTACTTCGAGGACAACGACTCGGCCGATAAGGCGGTTGTGCTCAAATTTCACAACATCAACGGCCACAAAGTGGAGGTGAAGAAAGCCCTGACCAAGCAGGAGATGCAGAGCGCCGGGGGTCGCGGCGGCGGCGCACGCGGAGGACGAGGAGGACGCGGCATGGGAAGACCTCAAAATGGCTACGGCGGCGGAAGAGGCGGTGGCTATGGAGGCAACTATGGCGGCGGCTACGGCGGAGGGAACGACGGCGGGTATGGCGGCGGCTACGGAGGTGGCTACAGCGGCGGGTATGGGGGTGGCTACGGGGGCGGCTACGGGGACCAAATGGGAGGCTACGGCGGTGGCAACGGCTACAATGACTTTGGCAGCGGCTACGGCCAGCAGGCCTCGGGCTACGGTCCCATGAAAGGTAATTACTCGGGCAGAAACAGCGCTCCTTACTCCCGCGGTGGCGGCGGCGGCGGTGGTGGTGGTTACGGCGGCAGGGGGGGTTACGGAGGCCCGTATTAAAGAGTGGGTTTTATAAATAGCGTAAAGTTCCTCCTCACCCCAGGACTCGAGTGAATTTAGCACATCCTTACACAAGAAACTTCGCTCTAATCCGGCCTAGCTGAATGTGTAGGGAGACACGGCGTTTACAATTACAACACAGTGATCAAGTTTAAGACCTTCATCTTATCACCGTATCCTCCTCCCTAAGGCACTAGGCGGAATTTCACCAAGACATAGGACTCTTACTCCGGATCCTTATTTTAGGACTCTACAAATGGTGGCAGGGGTTAGATTTACCTGTCGTAAAACTATTTTTTATTTTTTTTTTAACCGAGATATTTTTTGTCTTTTCAATTAAGTTAAGATTAGTACACTTGCTTTGTTAGCCTGATTATTTTTTCTTTTCTTTTTAGTACATGTATTGTATGTTGTGTATTTCCTTTTTACTACTAAAAGTGTTAAACATGGAACATTTTTCGATCAACTAGCCATGTTAAGTGTCGCTTTAACGAGGCTTGTTGCTCAGTAGATTAAAGCAGGCTGGGTGCGACTCCCGCCTGAGAGGTCACGTGTCCTATGGCCGCTCATCGCACACAGACGCGCAGCTTCCAATCAACACGATGTTAAATAGTTCAGTGGTTATTATGAACATTGTCCTAGATGTTAACAGTGAACTTGTTTCTTAGCTTTTGGTCTAGTTTATTCCCTGCTCGAGTAAAATAATAATTAAGTCGACTTCCTTTAAATGCTGTCTCATTGTATCACTGCTTAAAGCTATTAAATATTGTTTATTCCAGTTCCAAGCACGCTGTATGTATTTCTATGAATAAAAAAAAAGTTCTTACCCAATTAGCTATTATGTCTTTCACTAGATGAGCTTTTCTTTAAGCTGGTAGACTAAACCAGTGAGTTCAGCTCCCATCTCAGCAACTCCCAGTGCTTCCATTACATGGTCACAAGCCCAAAGTTTCTTTGCACCCTGACCATATCTACACAGATGAGTGGGGAATGTAAAATGTCCCCAACTATTAAATAAGGATATGTTGTCTTTACTGTAAAATATGTTTAGAGCTTTGTTCCAGTACTTTTAGTCATCATATAAGGCGGATCTATACCTTAGCTGTGTCCACTACTACTACATCATTGGATTCTCCAGAAGTGCGCCAGAGCTGTAGAAACCCAGCTGAAAGCCCATAGGATATTCACGCCAGGTTTCAGGTTTGTAGAAATACTTTATACATAAGACATCACATCGTATGGATCCACCTGGAATGACTGACCTCTTTACATCGGGATATTTTTTTTTTTAGTTGATCGAGCGTGCATGCAATTTAACTTGCAACATTTCTATAGTACTCAGAATTAACTTAATCATGTGAATGACCGAGGTGGTAATTAGAATATTGTCTGGTTCTGTGTGACGCTGTGGTTATACTCGTCTCTAGTTTGTCTTGATCCAACATTTTTAGGCAATTTTCAGTTTAAGGCCATACCGGAGTGTGGGGCTTAGCTCCTTAGTTCCAGATATTAATGACACCAAATGCAAGGAGATCAGCATTATTAAGCAAGGTTTGTGGCTTCAGTTATTTACCCTACATCTTATCAATTCCCCTTCCCTCATCATCTCGGTGTTATGCTTGTGTGTTCCTTTACATTTTATGGTATTCTGTGAGGACTTGGATATTTGTTACACTTTAGCAGTAAAGCCTTCATTGCTTTTTAAGCATTTCTAACAAGTCCTGGTCTGGCCTGTTGAAGTGTGTGGGTGAACAAGTAACTAAGATCGCATTATACCTGCCATGCCTTAATGGCAGTTATAATGCCCTGAAGGGATGGTGGTGATTCATCACTGAATGGGTTGGGCAGTTTATTTAAGAAGCTATTCTCACAGGCCAATGTAGTAACGTCTTTCTTTTTTCCCCTTCTGCAGAAATGACAAAACTGATTGAGTTTGGTAATTCCTCAGTTTTGAGACCAGCAGGTTGAAACTCTGAAAAGTGGATGCTGGAAAGCTTTCAAGTGAGTATCATGTATATCAAATGTCCAATTATCACTTTTCAACCAAGTCTGTATAGATTTTATTTATTTAAATTGTTTTTCCCCTTCCCTGCCTTTTTTATTTTTTTAAATATATATAAAGGTCAGTCTTTGGAAGGCAGTTGCTCCCACCCACACACAGGAAGCTGTAGACTAAAGCAGCAGTGGTAAGTTCACTTCTGGATCGGAAACCTGCACTGGAAGATCAAGAAATTCAGGAATTAACTCTCTACACATGAATAAAGAGGCTGATCTTTTGCATCGAAGAATCTAATGTTCAAATATTTTCTTTATATTTTGACAGGACAGTTGCTGCTATAAAGGTGAAGGACTGTGAACTATGATGTAGGACATGCTCACAGGGCTCCCTCTGACTAGTTTAAAATGTCAGTGTCGATGGACTTTCAGTGAGGATTGAAATGTGCTTTGGGAAATTATGTTCAGATAATAAAAGATTTTAACAGTGTCTGAATCAGTTTCATTTACTTGAATGTGAGCACGAATGCTATGCTGCTATCCCCTACATTACAATTTCCCTGGGGTTTACAGCAACCTGTAACAGGTTTGCATATAACCATTATGTATTATTAAATGGGGTAACCTGGGATAACCACAAAGTAACGCTTGATGGGACAATGATTTAATTGGTGCTATGCACATTTTATTTAAAAATGTACAGTAATCCTATGCATTGAGCACTGTAAAGGTTTTTGTTTGGCCATGAAAAGGTTATCCATGGCCATTGAGCAATATTTGGATGTGTATGTATATAATAGTTGAGATTACATGCATTGATTAGCCATAATGAAAATCTGCCTAATATTGTGTGGGTCCATCTTGTTCCACTCAAACAACTGATTCATCAATGTATGGTATCTGGCACCAATGGAGTTGGTGGTAGATCCTTTTTAGGTTTCAGATCTTAAATTGTGAGCTGGAGCATTTATGGATCAGACTTGTCAGCACATTGCACAGATGCTCAATCAGATTGAGATCATGGTCGAGGGCGAGTCAATAATTTTTGGTATCGTTGGCATAGTAACATCCATATGAATGACAGGAACCAGGATTTGGAAAGTCCCAGCAGAACATTGCCCAGAACATCACTGTCATCACCAACATGAAGCATGGAGCCATCTATTAACCTGATAAGTGATGCCCAGGCATCTAAATGTAAAACCAAATATAATCCATACCAGGCCACCTTCTTTCCCTGCTCCATGGTCCAGGTCTGATGTTCATGTGGCCCATTTGCAGGATCTTCAAGCAGTGGACAGGGGTTAGCATGGGCACAGCAAGCTGGGATGCACAGCTGTAAGTAACAGCAAACCCATCCTTTTAGCCTTCGCAGTGTGGTGCTTGTTAAAGTCTCTCATATCTTTGTGCTTGCCCATTTTCTTGTTTATAGCATATAAACTTCGAGAACTGACTGTACACTCGATGCCTATGATACTGGTGTAAATAAAAGATAATCAGTGTTTACTTCGCCTCAGTATTTTTACTGTTATGATTGATGGGTGTGTTTGTGTGTGTATACAATCAGTGCTTATCAGTGCAAGTCTACCGTCTCCCCAGTCACGGCTATGTAGGTGTGAACATGTTACATCAGTTTATTTGTAACTGCGGTGCAAGCGGAAATAGATGCCACACTTGTGATTTGTACAAAACATGATGTTCAGGGATTATTTTATTTCTTTATTTTTGGTGGTGGTCTAAGGGTGTACCTGTAGCTTTTCTTAAGTTCATTTAAATAAATTCTATAGGCAGAGTGTGGATCAATTTATGAATCACTCCTGTGAAAGTCAAAACTATACAGTACACACTGATCAACTATAACATTATGACCTAATATTGAGTAGGCCCCCCAAAAGAGTTTTGGAGACACTAGACACTCTGAAGTGGTCTATCCATTACAGTTTGGCCCTTTTTCACAGAAGCTATATTTTCAATATCTTGCTACAATGGCGGCTGGAAGTGGAGTGAGTGGGACGTATTAGGCAGCAAGTGAACCATTTTTTCCCTGAAGTTAATGTGTTGGAAGCAGCATAAGGATTTGACATTGACAAGGGCCAAACTGTGATGGCTAGAGGACTGGGTCAGAGCAATTCCAAAACTGCAGATTGTGTGGGATGTTTTAGGCTGCAATGACCTACCAAAAGTGATCCAAGCAAAGAAAACCAGTGAACTGGTGACGCACTTATAAGCGGTCACAGTTTATTGATCGATGCAGATGGGGAGGAAAGGCTGGCCCGTGTAGTACGATTCAACAGCAAAACTACTGTAGATCAAATTGATGAAAAGGTTAATGCTGGTTGTGATAGAAAGGTGCCAGAACACACAGTGGTGGAACACACTGTTAAGGTGGCAAAAGGGGGGGGGGGTACTCAATATTAGGCAGTAGGCAGGTGGCAAGTGTACAGTATGTAGTGGGGAAGTGGGAAGGCTGCAGTTTATAGACCTTCCATTTTAAACAAAGCCAAGATCAGGTTAGTGTGTTACCTGGCAACGGATTTCTCAGCGCTGATTGGACGACGCTGACCATGAGCTCACACGAGAGAGAGAGAGAGAGAGATGGTCTTGAGACTTGACTTTCACGAATGTAAACAAAATTCAGCTGACATTCAGCTTTACTGAAACACTAAGCGAATTAGCCCGCTGTCTAATACACTACCTGTATTAAAAAAAACCCCAAAAAAACATTAACCTCACGGTAAGGAAACGGAGAGTGGGATAAACAAGCGGCTGTTATGAAGCGCGAGCCGCAGCCGGTTAAACGGGAGAGCTAGCTTTAGCTTTAACAAACCTGCCTCCGTTAGCTGCAGTGCTAGCGTTCCGGAAATAATGGAGTCGGTCGGGTGAGTGGCTCACAAACGCATTTCACTCAGCTTAAATACGTAATATTACGTTAGATATTAATAATATTAATAATAAAATAAAAAACACCCACACACAAACCAGTGCTTACTTACAGTAATGAGATAACAGGCGACAGAACGCACCGTTAGCCAAACTAGCTAGTGGTGTTTATGATGAGGACCAAGTCAGCAGAAAGGATTTAACTTCAGTGATGTGTTCATCAACATAACACAACGTTAAATAGTTTCCAGATAGACATTTAAGTAATTCTGATGGTTAATTGGATACTTAACCACATTTTTTAAGGGCAGTTTGCACTAAATGACGCTACATTGAATGTCAAGAAAAAAGAAATCAGCTAGACATTTTGGAAAACACTTAGTTAAGTTGATTTGGTGGTTGTTTAAGGACTTGGCAGCAACCCTGTAGTGCACTAACTATGAGTCTGAGAAATTAACATTATGAACATTATGATGATTGAACTTTCTCTGACCCAGTCATCTAGCCATCACAATTTGTCCCTTTTTAAAGTCACTCAAATCTTTACGCGTGCCCATCTTTTCTGTTTTCAACATATCAACTTCAGGGACAGAAAGGTTTATTTGCTGCCTAATGTATACCACACACTTCCAGTCTCCAATGTAATGAAATTGTAGCTAATGTGAGAAGGGCAAAATGCAATGGCTAGACCTCCGGGTTAGAGCAACTCCAAAACTGCAGCTCTCTTGGGATGTCCCTGGTCTGCAGTGGTCAAGACATACCATACTAGCACTGAGAGCTCAGGTGTTGATCATGTGTGATGTGTTTATCTTGATGCATGTCGCTTTTTGCACTTGTAAATCACAAAATATTCATAATATTCAACATGTGTTGTATCTTCTAAAGAATGCGCTTCTTGTGCCCAAATCTCAGTGGATACCAAAGATTGATGCAGGCAGCTGTTCTCTGATGATTTGTGACTGCAGTCACTCAATAGTTCAGGCCTGGAGTTCCTGCCAACAGCTTTGTACCTAAGCCTCCAATAATGAAAGTGGACTCCATGTTAACATTTTAAGTTTTCTTTTCTATTGAACGTCCAGCCGCTGTCCAATATCATCCAAATGAGGATGGGTTCCCTGTTGAGTCTGGAGTTTTTCTTCGCCACCATCGTGCTCAGCTCAGCTTGTTCATCAGTTTTCTTTTTAAATCTCTAAAGCTGCTTTGTGACAATGGGAAATTGTTTAAAAGCGCTTTATGAATAAAATTTAATTTAATTTGCTATTTCTAAGAACTGCTACTAAAATTGGAGGTTATGACAAATCTGAAAAACTGACAAAAACATCGGGCATGGAGCAGCTCAGTGGTTGAGGTATTGTACTACTGATCAGAAGGCTCAGGTTCAAACCGTTGTATCACCATGATACAACTCTTGGGCCCTTGACCAAGGCCCTTAACCCTCAAATGCTCAGATGTGTAATGATTTAAAAATGTAAGGGTAAGCTGGATAAGGGCATCAGCCAAATACGTAAAGGTGAATATTATAATAGTCATACTAATTATCACATTACCATACTAACATACTGTTTTAACTTAATGACAATCAGATCTATATGAATGATGATTTAGAATCACTCTAATTTAGTGTCACATTAGAATACGAGTTGTCTTTTGAGTTTGGATTCTCGTAAGAAGATAAGCTACATCCTGATTTCTAATTTCTGGGGAAAAATTATATTAAAATGTGTGCTGTGCAACCTCATCCCATGTTTATTTCACTGCCAGTAGCCAGGCTCTGTCCGGGACGGTGTTGGAGTTAGACGAGGATGGGAGAGAGCCAGGGATGCACACCTTCAATCACATGCATATGAGAAAAGCATTTCGGATCATGAATGACCTGAGGAGGTTTGTGTCGGGAATTATCTTTGAATATTTAATATTTCACGAAGTAAGGTGGGTGGCATTGTGGTGAAAGCTCTTCACATGGTCACATTTTGGCAGAAAACTCTAGAACTTTGTTGATAGATCTCTTTTGAATGCGTCTTACCTAAATGTAAAGGTACAGCATTTAAATTCTCAAGAACTGTGAAATAGAATTAAATGAGCAGTTAAAGGTTTAATTTAAATCAAAAGTTAACACAAAAGACATCATTATGGATAAAGGTTTATTACCAAATTCTCATAATGCTCAAAATTTACTCTTGTTTTGATTATCAGCATCATTCACACCTTACTCTGTGATCATGTGAGGTAAAAATTCACTCATATCATTTAAACACGGACCTCTTTGTTAGTTAAATATCTTTATTATGAAAGTCTTTGTATTAGGCCATTTAACATTTAAAATCTTTAAGTGTCATATGTACAGAATGTGTTGTCTGTTTTAAGAAAGTGATGTTGCAGGAGTGTTACAGGCATTTTAGCAAACAATAGCTGATTATATACCAAATTTATTAGGCTCTCTCAGTCTATAATGCGTCTTTGGAATTAAACTGGAGTAGCAAGGGGAAACAACCCTAAAAAGAATGAGAACATGCAGACTTACTTGCACATGAGATTCAAATCCCAAACGCTGGAAATACAAGCAGGTAAACACTATGTCACCGTGCTGGCAGGCGTCATGGTGGAGTTATTTCATATGTGTTATTTCATAGCTTTGAAGTCCCCAGTATTGTTGTAGAATGTAGAAAATAAATCACTAAACAAAACAAAGAAGTTTGCAAGTGATCCATGAAGTTCTGAGCGGTCATGTATATAATATTATATAAAATTTCTCTTCAGGGATTTAGTGAAAAAATCCTTCACTTTTATTTTTAAGCAAAAAGGAAAATCTGTAAAATTGTATTTTGTTTTATTTTTGCATGTGAGCGCAGCAGGAAGATGCTTTGTGATGTGCTGCTGGTAGCTGGTGAAGAGGAAATACCTGCCCATAAAGTGGTCCTGGCTTCCTGCAGTCCCTATTTCTGCGCTATGTTTACAGGTTTGCTTCTTTTAGCAATAATCATAAATAAACGCACACACCAAGATTTACAGAGATATTCACTGATTAAATAAATTCCATAACTTGATTAGAACGGGTGATACAAATACTGTACTTACTCATTGAACCCAAGAATACATTCTATACTTAAATACTTAAATTTGTTGAGAAGTGTCTTAAGTATGAGTTTAAATGATATGGCAGCTGATATTGTGTTCACTGTGTTCAGGAGAGATGAGTGAAAGTAAGGCCACATGTATTGAGATAAGAGACATGGATGGACAGACTCTCAGGAAATTGGTGGATTATATTTACACAGCAGAGATCGAAGTAACAGTGGACAATGTGCAGGTAGGTTGAGACTTTTTGTAGAAGCGTATGTGTCACTTCTCCCATCAACTGCCTGTTTTTCTGTTGCCCGTGTCTTCTCCAGCTGAATCTCTGTGAGGTTCAAGCATTTCCTCTTATTTTTTACCGGGGGAAATGTGTAAGGAGCAAGGGAAAGTCCTGCTTTTGTTTACCACTATTGTGTTTTGAGCCGATGGTTCAGGGAAGTGAGGGGGATATCAGACCCTTCTGAGGGATTTTTGGGCATTTTGTTGATGTTAACAGAAGGAATTGTTTCACACAGATGTACACTGTGGCTATGGAGAACAGGGTTTCTAAAGAGATACATGCTATTCCTGTGAACACTGCACTTGAATCTTAATCTGTAGCTTAGTATTCATCACTGGTCTATAAAATGTGTAACGTGCCTGGACAGGTGCTGCTGCCGGCAGCCAGCTTACTGCAGCTAATGGAGGTGAGGCAGGTGTGCTGTGAGTTCCTGCAGGCCCAGCTCCATCCCACCAACTGCCTGGGAATCCGTGCCTTTGCTGACCTGCACACTTGCACTGACTTGCTCAGCCAGTCCCATGCCTACGCTGGTGAGTTGGAGCACAAGCGTGTCTCGATAAATCTAGAGAGTGTGTGTGTATGTATAGTAATTGCGTAACCTGTGTAAATGTGGTGTTTTGTGCTATTCAGAGCAGCATTTTACAGAGGTCATGCTAGGAGAAGAGTTCTTGGGTCTTTCCCTGCAGCAGGTGTGCAGTCTCATCTCCAGTGATAAGCTGACTGTTTCCACGGAAGAGAAGGTAACCGTTATTTTCAACCTTTTATCTCTCCAGTACTGTGTTTTTTTTTTTTATCTCAGTAATCACTTCCTCAAACTTCCTGACTAACCATCAAAACATTTGAAGGCAATGCTTGAGGCATATGATTTGTGTACTTTTATACAGCCACGGACAGAACAAACATCACGGGTATAACAGGTAAAAACACGATAAGGCTATATCATTATATATTCATAAATGCTTTAAATTTGTTTTTACATACAGTAATGTTCCTGTGTATAGAATATTCAGGGTATTTTAGCTAATTTTCACTGAAATGCAGTTAAGCCAAGTTCTGAAACTACTTTCTATTCACTATTTTCACCAGTTTTCACTAACAAACCATTACCATTCAACCACCTGGCTTGTCCCGAAACAACTCTGACTTGTCGAGGCATAGACTTCATGAAGTGTGCACCAAGATGCACCAAGATGAACGCATAGATGCTTAATGAACCCTTAAGTCCTGTAAGCCTAGTATTGCGTGTCAGAGTGCATTAAACTGTTTGTAACTGCCACTTCTATTAGGCCATCCTGTCACCATGAAGGGTATACTTGATCTGCAGTAACGTGTAGGTAGTCAGTGTAACATCCACATGATGCCAAGTCTCAAGGATTTCCAGGAGAGCATCGCCCAGGTCATCATACTGTCTCCACTGGCTTCCCCATTTCCCATAATGCATCCTCTTCCCCGGTTAAGTAATGTACATGCACCCGGCCATCCACATAATGTTAAAGAAATGACGGTTCTGTTCGCATTAGTGTAGAGCATGTGCTAGTCTCAGTACCAGATCCCTGTCAGGGGTTGGACACTCGATTTGTCCAGTCAATAGATGCCTGAGGTCTGACAGATCAGCAGCCTGCTGTGGAAATGAAGGAGATGAGCCGTGTGTAAGTCGGAGGCCTCACACACCATTTGCTGCTCTCTCCTTCACCTCCCACATTAGCGTTCACACGTCGAGCTGCTGTCAGCTGCAGTTAGGTGCAGTGCAGTGTCAACATGAGCAGGTGATACACTGTGAAGCGTTCTGCCTGCCCATTTTGCTCCAGTCGAAAGAAATAACAGGTTTTGCTTTTTATGTTTCTCCCCCTCAGGTGTTTGAAGCCATGATTACGTGGATAAAGCATGATAAGGAAGCACGCTTAGAGCACATGCCAAAGCTCATGGAGCATGTTCGCCTGCCACTGTTATCTAGAGATTACTTGGTTCAGGTAGGCTGGTCTATGTTCTGCTCAGACTGTCTACATTCATTCTGTATTGACTCTATTTTAGCACACATTTCTTACTTTAAAAAAAAAAAAGTTAATTGTTTAATTCTTTAGGACCCACTAGTTTATTCCCGGTGTGTTCATGTGTCTGTTTAGATTGTAGAAGAGGAGGCCTTGATAAAAAACAACAACACGTGTAAGGATTTCCTTATCGAAGCAATGAAGTACCACCTGTTGCCTGCAGACCAGCGGCACCTGATAAAGACAGACAGAACTCGGCCACGCACTCCTGTCAGTCTGCCTAAGGTGTGAGATAATGTGTGTGGTCCTCCCTTTCTAAAGATAGGCTCCCTCTTATTACCTGCTCAGTCAGATACAGGTTTTTTCTTTCTGCAACTCAAATTAAAATATAATTTCTTACGTTTACGTTCTATATTTTTCGCCCATCACGTTGAATCGGTGTCGGAAAAGTGCAAGAATTAAGAATAGTACTTTTTTTTTTTTCCCATCCCAAGGTGATGATTGTGGTAGGAGGTCAGGCGCCTAAAGCCATACGCAGCGTCGAGTGCTATGATTTTCAGGAGGATCGCTGGTACCAGGTGGCTGATCTGCCCTCGAGACGCTGCCGAGCAGGTATGTATCATCTTAGTGCCCCTGTTCTCACTGTTCACCGCTCACACTTTGATATCTCTAACCTTCTTAACCCTCTGTGTGTGTGTGTGTGTGTGTGTGTGTGTGTGTGTGTGTGTGTGTGTGTGTGTGTGTGTGTATAAAATGTGTGCGTGTGATTTGTACAGGGGTGGTGTTTATGGCTGGTAAGGTTTATGCAGTCGGGGGCTTCAATGGTTCACTCCGTGTGAGGACAGTGGACATGTATGATGGTGTGCGGGATCACTGGAGTGCTGTTCCCAGCATGCAGGAACGCCGGAGTACACTGGGAGCCGCCGTGCTGGGGGACCTGCTGTACGCCGTTGGGGGATTTGATGGCAGTACAGGTACAGCTAGATTTCATTAACCATTAATGTAATAGTTAATAAAATATCTCCGAGACAGTTTACAGAAAACGTATCAAATTATTTTTCCTCAAGGAAAAAAAAAACGAGGGCGGTGTAGTGGTTAACACCTCCAGGGTACGGGTTCGATTCCCGGCCACCCGCAACCCTGAATACAGCATAAAGTGAAAGAGTCGATGAGTGAGTGAGTGGAAAAAAAACAAGGATGTTGTGGAACACGCCTGGGGAAAAAAAAAAAAACATCACAAAAGAATGGTGCAACCCGTTTAGGGATGTCAGTATGATCTCTGCTTGATGCAGTTATTAGAAGTAAGAGATACATGCCTTTTAAATTTAAGTTGCAGTTCTGATCCGTCAGGTCACATTCATCTAATTCCATACATAATTGTCTATAGCGAACGTGTGAGTGTATAGCAATATTGTATAGCAATACTAACAGGGAGGGACTGTGTTACACTATGTGACCAAAATACTTCTAGAAACCTGACTATCACATCCATATATTAATTTTCTGCAAACTCTTGCCATGAAGTTGGAAGCACACAACTGTATACAACGTCTTTGTATGCTGTAGCATTATACACTGCCTGGCCAAAAAAGGATCCCATTTCAGAAGAGGAAAATTATTGGGTTGCATCAAGCAAAGAATCGATTAAAGAGATTTTAAGTTACTGGTACTTGGTTTAGAATCCTTCAACACATTATCAAAACCTGTAAGGAAGGTGCTGAACTGTCAACTGTGAAATATAAACATGAATTGTGATCACTTAAACACTTGAAGTTGCTTAGTAAAAAAAATTATATATAATAGTAAAAACCATAGCTATGTTTTTAATAGTGAATGTAAGAGCATTTCCATATACACACACAGTGTGATTAGAAGTCACAGGATTGGGACTAAACTGCTGTGTGGCCACTTGTTAGTGGGGCTAATCAGAAAAGCCTTTAGTTTTTTAGGGAGCATAAAGATTGGACTGGGGGAAAAAAATCATATGGTCTGACTGACCCAAGTTCAGAGCAAAGTGCATGTCAGCAGTTAGAAGGGAAGTGCATGAAGCGAGAGGAACAGGAACTCTGACTGCACCCCAGGCCTTGTTGCCCAACAACAGTGCCCAAAATGATTAATATTGCCAGAGACATTTAAAAAAAACTTTTAGGATGAGTGGTGGTTAGCACATACGAGTGTGATCCTCAAGGGTGCACAAACCCTTCGGAATGTAGTTCATGGTAAACATCTGTTGTTTAGGGTAAAATAACTTCCAAGATGTCCCTGATTGTTAGCTGCATCTGAAGATTAACATACTGCATTTAGGCAGAGGTGGAAAGAGTAATAAAATTTTGTACTTAAGTAAAAGTACTTTAGTTACTTTAGTGAACTTTTACTGAACTACAAGTAAAGTTACCCTCATAAAAATCTACTCAAGTAAAAAGTAGCTCATTAAAAATTTACTCAGAGTAAAAGTTACCGTGTTACATTTTTTTTAACAGCGGGGGTGGGATGGGGGATGGAACACACTTGCATAATAAATATGTTGCCTTTGTTGTGCTTGAAATCAAAGTGGTCGCTTAAATATGACCAGGGGTTTGCTTCATAAGAATTTGTTGGCGTTTC
>JAQQZT010000002.1:22512599-22531787 GCA_030068275.1 Clarias platycephalus | reverse complement strand
CAGCTCTGTGTTCATCCAAACAGGCCCAGGTTTCACACTGAGTAGGTAGAAATATGAAAGATCAAAAAAGACTGTTTATTTGATTCCTATTCAAGACACTTTGATAAGAATGACTGTATATTGTTAATATAGGCTACAGAGTCTAATTTTTTTTACAGTTTCGATTGTTGGTGTGCCTTGTGATTTTTTTTAATTAAAAATGTACCTTGGCTCAAAAAAGGTTGAAAAACACTGGTCTAAGCATTTCACTGCATATCGTACTGTGTATGACTGTGTATGTGACAAATAAAATTTTAATTTGCATATTCAACATTCAGTGGTGTTAGTCTGAGCTTTGGCAGTTTACTCACACAGGTAGCAACACCAGTCTGCTCCATGTGCTCAAACTCGGGGTACATTTCTAACCTGTATGAAGAAAGAAAACTTGGTTGGAAACAGTCGAATCTATATACGAAACAGAAATTCTGTGTGTGTGTGCGCACAGGCGTCACATCACAGGCATGTCACAGATGTTCACTCGCTGAATGTAACAGTAGACAGTGTCGTCTATAGCAAAAACAGGCACATCAGGCCGAGCTCTGGGCTACTGAAACCACGGATACGACTACAAAGCGTCTACACCGTCTTCAGTATTCCATTTAATTGGACTACAGACTTTGTCCCATTATACGGCAGAGAAATCTATTTATTGACTGAAATATGTCAAACTCCACTACGATAGGTGGATATGCCCCCTTTCAGCTTGTTCGTGTTGTATTCCCGGGTGCCCTATTACATCACAGACCTTTTTAGCTTCAACCTTCAACCTATTTTTACTAATACGACAGGTACTTCAGGTAGTCTTTAATACTGATTACATTCTTTATGATGTAAACATGGCAGTATAAAATCCTATTTTATATTGAATAGTTCATCATCAAATATATTTTCTTTCAAAAGTAAAAACAATTCAAAAAATTAAAAGTTACACCAGACTTCTTATGCCAGAAAATATATAAACCAGATCTTTCTAATATCGTGTTTTATCTCCAACACTTTCAAACTAACCTTGGAGTTGTGTTAATATTGTTCTCAGCATCTACGAGAGCCTGTGTGTCGAGGTCCATTCTCAGATTTTCCTCTGGCACAAGGTCACTAGACTTGGAGCCTTGAAATTCCTGGGGGGAAAAATAAAATACGATTCTGTTTCATGTACAAGCACAAAACATTAATGAGTAATATTTCAGCATGCTAGAGCAGTGCCTGAAATGCGTGGTTGACTTTATGAGGTTGTATACAAACAGGACACGGAAACTGAAGCAAGGTGTTGCTTTTTAAACATGAGGTGAGAGAGCAAGACTGAAAACAGTCCTGAAATCTCTGAAGGTTAACTAGTGATAGGAAATACACTTGGAGGCATTTGTGTAGGCATCGGTGTACGTGTGTGTGAATAGCTGGAGTCTAGCCGCTGATCTGATATAAATAAAGAGAAATAAGCAGTGGTGCCAACTGTGGCTTGCTGGAAACAGAAAAAAATTAAATAAATAAAAAATGTCCCATGTTCTCTGCACTGAAGGTCAACATGAGTACTGAAACAAGTCAAAAACTTTATGAAACCAGGAAGTACACCTTGTACTGGTGTGATCCAGACCACAGTGATTTAATATCTGGAGCTCCACTTACATACAGTAGATCTGAGTGCCTGAGTATTGAGCTGCTGTGATAAAGGTCTGTACAGACAGAAAAACAACACTGACGAACCTTTTCATCTTCTGCACACTCGGGGTCGGCAGGACCAGGTGATCCGGTGTAGGTCTTCTCTTCTCCTCCATGCTCTTCTGCACCTGGAGTCTTCTCACTTGTGCTCTCCCTGTGCAGTTAGAACCAAACACACACCATAAACCCGAGATGAGAACAGATACACTGAGAAGAAGCTTCACTAGTGCGGCCGAGCACTGTGTCTGGATGTACACACTAACCCCAGGCCGGCTTGGCTGGATGAGCCTTGGCTCTCATAGTTGCTGAGATCTTTGTCTATGGAGCTCTGCAGATCCAGAAAGTGCTGCTCCACGGCGGCTCGGATAGTCCTCTGAAGGATACTGCACAAACACAGGCACAAATTTATATTACTTGATTTGATTTTATACTACACTTCTGCTATATGCTTGATTCTGATTGGTCAGAAGGTGTTGCTTTAATTTTCTATAACAGTACAGCACAGATCATAACAGCTAACACAGGGATTGATATATACAGTAGATTTTTTTTTTTTTTTTTAATGTTCACTTGTTGATATAAGTTCAGATGAGGAGGCAGAACTTTGTAACTGTCTAGAGGTCATGTGTTCAGAAACATTAGAGGACTTTGCACTGTTTTGTCTTACCGACTTTAAGAGAAAGAAAACGCGAAAGACAGACCTGTGTTGTAACAAAGGTGTAATTCGTTTCACCATATTTCCATAACTGAATTGCTCCCTTTCTTTACTTAATTGAAAATTGTAAATCTTTATCAAATTTCTTTGGTACAAGGTAAAGAAAACACTTGTCGTGGTAACGACATCAAATCATCGTGTTGATGATTATTTTAACACATCACAAAGTGCTTTACTTAACTTCTACCACAGCAGACGGTTAAGAATTTACAATTTTCAAATTGTATGATGTGTAGTATATATATATATATATACACATCAATGTAATACTAATAACAATATCATATTATCATCAGAATATCATATACACATCAATATATAATGTATAGCAATAAATGTAATATGAAAATCTTTGATGATAATTATAACAGCATTCATCTAATGACCTTGAAAAAGACATTTGCCATAACGTGAAGAGCGCAGTTTTAGATTTAGGCCAGTACACTTGGTTCCTGAGCTGTCTGATATGGTGTGTGACCCATTTAACTTAAAAAGTGGAGTTTAACAAGATTAGTGACGATTCCCTCACTGGGAAGAAGCAGCCCCGTGAGCGCTCCTCCGAGTTCTGAATAATAAACCCAGCTTTTTAAGAGCCTCGATCCATTCAGGTCGGTAACAGGGTATTTTGGGCGCGAGTACACTTTGACGACGTTTACGGCCAAGTATTTGAAGGCCGCACTGCCATTTAGGGCAATGGCTTGCGCTGCAGCTGTGGTGCGATGGTCAGACTGGGATGCCGAATGCACATGACTCTCATTCGGACAACTGGAGCTGCTGGGTCACATTGGCACTCTGTGTGCCAGACACCACACGGCGTAAAGGTCAATTTCGCAATCACTACATAACAAACAAACAAAACAAATGGCTCTGGCCAATGCATCCTGAAACGTTTGTGCAGGATTATATGCATCGACGATTCACAATAAATATATGATTTAAGGTTTTTGAATATGAGGTTATATGCCAGAGCAAAAGCTAACAGATCAATGCATTGACAGAGTGGTTCAGTGGAATCAGTAAATGGACCACTGGTTAAGCCACAGGTTTCCTGCTAGTGCAAAGGTCTATTGTTTTGTTGCTATACACACAGCATTATATTAGCAAACAACTAAAACGTCTGGACAATGAGAAAGGAAAGCACCTGCTAGTCTGTACACGTTAACCATTATTCACGCCTCAGACTTTACCACAGGTTGTGCTTTGACTTTCCCCGTTCATGGTTAGCAAGGCAATTGTCCGGCCATAAAATCTAAGTAGTTGGGCATAGTTTGGAGGGTGTAGGGGGTTTAGTTTCCATTACTGATGACTGACAGACTTTCTGTTCTCCCTCCTATCTGCAAGCCCGAGCCTTAACTGGATTAAGGTCAATAATCTAATCTGTTGAGCTTCATTTTGCTCCACATCCACCTTGCAGTAATGTTTATGGAATCGCGACTCTTGTACACTCGACCAGGTTTACAATAAACCAAAGAATATAAATCAACTATACATGGATTAAACTTGTGGTTAAAAAGTGCAATGCGTGTTGAATTTGCTTTGCATCACATTATTGAGGAATTTAATGAACAAGCACTTTTGCACGAGCAGCGGATAAAAAGAGGATGTATGGGCACTTACTCTGCAGATCTTGGAAGAATGCTGATGGAAGTGATGTGTGAGCTGGGAAAGAATAAAAGAAAGGTAACGTTAGGTCATTTTCAAAGCATTCGACCTTCTGTAGGACAAAGACCTCATCAGGTTCCATAATAATAAGGCAATGTTGAACTACGGCCTCATTAACATCACAAGCCACATTGCTCAATTCTGGATTATAATTATTTTTTTACTCAGATCGGATTTGCACGTCATGAAGGTTCTGATTCATAATTACAACGGACTTGTATCTGACTCTAAAGTGGGTGTGTCTGTCCTCTGAAACAGCGTGCATCGATATAGCTTTGCTGTTGAAACACGTCATGAGTTTGTCATTCATTTCAAATAATGGATGTAATTCTGGTAACAAATATGCCTGGGGTTTTTCTCTGGAGGACAACAAGCAGTTGGCTTTATTTGTTGAGATGCAGAAGATGGAAGATGCCTCGCTCGTGCTGTTTTATCACTGCTATGAGATCCACAAGCTCCCAGTGCTGCCTGATGCCACAGAGTCACGTTTGCGCAGTGGCAAAAAGTCGAACAAATTCCGATCTGACCGTTTTCTTTCGAGCTGCGTGACTGCGTATAGGACGTATACCCGATTTGGGACCACATACAGAAGTGACTCAGATCTGATCTGAAAAACATCAAATTTGTGGGTTCAGACATTTCTGCAAACAAATCTGATCTGTGTCACATGAGTCACTTCAGGCTGGTGAACGTAGACTCATGTACTAAATAACCAATTTCCCTTTGGATTTCTTTAGGAACTTTAGCTCACCCACAAGTTTACAATTACCTAACCTTAGGTAAGCACTGAATCTACACCTTTTTTGTACCTTTTGTCCTATTTAGTGCATCACTGATAGTATACCTATTATCAAGTCTGGAGAAACTCTCTCATTCCTGCAACAATTACAGTAAATAAATATAGAGAATAAGCATGCAGGAATGTGAATAAATACTTCTAATTTTCCTGATAGTTTAAATATTGAGTATGTAGAAGGAGAATATAAGAGTGCGGTCCATGAAATGCTAGCTTGCCCATATTTAATCCATCCATCCATCCGTTTTCTAAACTGCTTATCTAATGCAACATCGCTGGTACGGTCTGAATCCTATCCCAGGGAACCAGGCACAAGGATATAAATGTATAGATTATGAAATAATTGTGATGAATATCTCTCTGAATGAAAAGCTAACAAGCCTTATTCATGTCACCGTGTTGTTTGTGCTCTCATTGCTGTACCATAGAATAAATACACATTTTCAGACATTTATTTTAATGGATTAGACACAGACACACAAATATTGGTCAGCCTGGAATACAGCGCACCAGTCTGACCAGTCTGCCTGAAGTCCTTCCGTCCATTTCCACCAGGGGCAGAAGACGCAGTTTAATGTGTCCTTCTCTGGAAGTGACAGGTTTACAGTGAACAGATCAGGAAGACAGTCCGACAGGAAGTGTGAGGGTGGAGGGTTATTCAGCACTCTGCTCCGTCCTATAAACAAACTCTGGCATGGTGGGGGAATGCTGCTTACGTGACATGCTGACTTACAGCTTTTGCTTAACCCCATCTCTGATTTGTCGCTGTACGGCTGCACCGATCTGACTGCGGTCCAGTAAACTCGCCAGATTAAACGGTTAACGTCAGATTAACGGAAGGAGTAGAAGGAAACGTGACACTGACAAATCTCACATTGTGTACGGAGCGACACAATTCTGAAAACCGAGAAGATGTAGAATTGTACATCCCGAGGCGTCTAAGCTATTCAGGTGTTATATGGTGCAGTCTGGATCAGTGCCAGCATCTACTGAACTGTGTTGCTGGGCAAACATTTTCACAGATCTGTGCTGTGCTCATATTCCTTAACCTCGGGGCCAGAGAAAAATAACACACCATTGAACATGAAAAAAAAGAAAAAAGTCAAAATGTGAAAAGTTTAGTGAGATACATTTCCCTGAGATTGCGAGTTTTGTGAGCATGACTTATCACGACATGAGCCCTGACTGACAGGGAGCGCTGGTTTCAGCAATACAATTCACACAGCTACTAAAATAGATATTATTCTAATTCTGTACATAGAAAGGGAACTTGGTGTACTTCCTGTTCTTCTTTAACCCAGGACACAAAGGCATATCGCAACTGTCATCCAAAAGCAAACAGTAAAAATCAACAAAAACTTCACAAATTAAATTATTTTATAAAACTAATTGGTATGGGCAAAAACTCTTTAATCAAATTCTCTTAATCATTAAGTGACAAAATGTGCTGAAATGTGTTTGTGCTATAAAGGTAGGACAAAAAAAAAAAAAGAGGATCAGAAACAATACACTTCCTCTGACTTGGCGTTTTAGCCTGCCGACAGCTTACACACACACACACACACACACACACACACACACACACACACACACACACACACACACACACACTTCTAACGTAATGTCTCAGCTCTGTGTATACAGCATTAAGCTGTCAAAATCAAAACCTGATTATGATTCAGCAGCAAAAAAAATAAATAAATAAAAAAGTCGTTCACAACAATACAGATACATATTCATGCTCAGTTGCTTGTTCACTTCACTCCCAATTAAAATTACCATAATCTGCTGTTACACGTAGACAAATCAGCATTTGCTATGAAGTTAAGCTAGTGGGTACCTGGCACTTAACCGGGTCAGAAGAAACCCTGTCCAGATTAAATATCAGCACCGATAAGCCTTGGCCTAGAGACTGAGAGGAATGAAGGCAGTATACGAACAGCGCTCTGAATTAGCAGCACATCTTCAATTTCCACAACCTTTCACGATATTTCGGTCGCATTATAAAAAGACAGAACGCCTCTAGAGATTTCCCCAACGCTCTCTCTCTCGCTCTCTCTCTCTGCGTCACCTGTGTAGGAGGACTTCGCAAGCCATTTTCGGCAGCCTGGGTTGCACGAATGAGCCGTTTTTTGCAGCGTTTCCAGTTGGAGCACTCGGTTATCCGGACTGGGCGCTTTGAGGAGCTAAAGTCTGTATGAGCAGATCAAAGAGCAAGCACAGGCTGCCGGCGCTCATCATGCGACCCTGGTGTCTGCACCGTGTGTGTGTGTGTGTGTGTGTGCAGGGCTCGGCACTCTGCTGGAAAGTGCTGCAGTAAACAAGCCGGGCCCTCGCACAAATACAGGGCTGTGTGACGCAACGTAGCCAAAAGCCCTCTGAACCAATAACAAACCTGCAGGGGAGGGACTTATCCTAATATCTTCCACTCAACTCACTGTGCACGTGACACACACACACTCACGCGCAAAACGCACACAAACACTGCAGACCACAGACAGAAAGACAGACACCGAACCTGTCATGCTCCTATTTTATATAACTTGCTCATCAGTTGTGGTTTTCCTGGGCCTCCTGCTGCACTCGATCAGACACTTAACCCCTAACTGGATTGTGCTCGTGTGATTCTGAGAGGATTACTCAGCACCTGCTCCTCTGAGAGAACTCGGACAGACATATCGACACTTTAGCAAAAGACATATCCTCCGTCTCCGGGAAGTTTCTAAACCACAGACGCAGCAGAAGTCCACATCGCTTGACGCACGTCTCGAGAAAAATCAACTGTAGCGCGGGAAAAGTGACTTCATGTACGAGAACACTTCTGCATCAACTTGCTTAAACTCAGTCACCTTTGTGGAGATAAATGCAACAATACGGAAAGGATAAAATAAACAGATTTTGAGATTAAGACTCGTCACATTCTCTAACAGAAAAAGGCTGCGTTCCTAAATTTACAAAGACTACTTCTGATGGTCTGCGAAAATGATTGTCAAAAAGATGTTATTGAGGACGAGAAGAAAAAGTCTTCCTCTTAAATAGACAAAAGGTTGAATAATCATGGTGTTTATGGTCCATAACATACTTTGACATCTCAGATTTTATTAACAAAAGACATTATACCCAAAATGATATGGGAAAACTTTTTAAATCTTGCCGAAAAAAAAAACACTTTGCTTCAAGATGTCTAAAATTAGATATGCGTGATTTCCTCACATGGTGAATGTCACGCCTTCAAGTTAATAGCGAGTTACATGCTGTTGCAAAATGGATATAAGCCAGCCAGACTGATTCAGTTTGAATCCTGACACTGTTGTTAAAACGTCAATAAGGCTCCTGCGTCACAGTCAGAAATCTTTGTAAAGCTGACTTTGAAATGCTAGAACATTATTTGTGGTTGAGATACATAAAACAAAAAGTAGTAGTCTTCACAACTAAATACAGTAAGGTAGATTATTTCACTTTGTCTAAGATCACGCGTACACAATATAGACAAAACTTTGTGCGCACTTGTCCATCACTTCTCTAGCTGAACACTGCATTAGAGATTTAGCCCATATACTTTGTTGTTATAATAACCTCCACATGTAAGAGCATTACTGATATCATGCGAGAGGAAATTGGAATCGAAATCGAAATTCAATTAATTGCACAGCCCTAGTTTCAGTGGTGACGGGGAAACGGAGATTTTGGTTTGTTGTAATGTCACCTTGTGCCGATGATGTAATTGTCTGTGTGCTCATCTCCTTGATTTGACATCAGTGTTGTTTATAAGGATATTTTGTGCAATGGTAGACGTACGTACAGTAAACTAGGGACTGTGTTAACGTTGCATACTGGACTTTTTACATGCGTGTACATACACGCGTAGTTACTCACACATTAATTAATGAACAGAGGTGCCTGTAATGTACTACTAAGCTCACTGCTGCTCCTTACTTTAAAAAAAAACAATGGCGACAAACAGACCCTGTAGACAGCGACGGCGGTTTCGGACGAGATCTACAAAGCGCAACAGGTAATGACATTTTGTCTAGGCTTCTGATTGGCCCCCTGTTGATTAGGGATGATCCTAACAGCACTTAACTATTTTTGCGTCATTCATTTTTGCGTATTGCGTTTTCATGTAGACAAAGATATTTTTAAAAGAAAAATCTCCGCTTTTAAAAATACCCAACTACGGCCTTAGTCATGGCCTTAGAAATGTGATTCAAATTTTGCCTTTATCTCAAAAAAAAAAAAAAAAAAAAAAAAAAAACTTTTGCTGCAATTAGGACCAAAAGGTATTCTAGCTGTTCAAGATTATCTTAATAAATATTATCAGATTGTCTGATTGATGCTGCTCACACTGTGTTGGCCGCTCCATTACTGTCAGAATTCCGGCTAACTTTAATTGTTTGTGACATGGATGAAACGGTTTGTGAATTGCATGAAAATGTGTTTTTCTTTGGAAAACAAAGAAATTTGCAAGTGAGCCCAAACTTTTGAGCGGTAGTGAGAGTAAATATATATAAACAAAATATCAAAACATTTTATGGATGTCTGCGACATTAGTGATGAGTCAAAAGAGCATTTGTTTTTGATTCCTTAACCAGGTGGTCAAATGATGAGCTGTCGGACACGAGTCCCTGGGAAGAGGGGCGCTGAAAGGAGCTCATGTGTCACCTTCTGAGAATCTGAAGTTAGACTGACGCGCTAGTCTGACATGTAGTTATCACGGCGGCTTCTGTCGTCAAAGCAACTCTCCACATGAGAAAGGCAGAAAGAGCAGTGCCAAGAATCATTGCTTTCTGCTAGGAAAATTCAGCTCTGCAATAATCAAGATAAAACCTTGTAGAGCTGGAGTGTAAGTTGAAGGGTGAGGTGAAGGTGAATTCTCCACAGCACCCTGACGTCAACCTTAAAACCTGCTGTTCATATTCTACACTGCCTTGACCACCATAGTAGCTCAAGAACTCCAAGGTATATCACACTGTTTATTTCAGGGGCCGATGAAAAGTACTTTCCATAGCAGGAGAAATGGATATATGGTGGGGTTTAAATTTAGATTTGAAGCGAGACCGCTTGTCAGATTCATACCGAGAGAGCTGTAGGACTACGACACAAACAACTCGGGACAGTCTTGCTACAAGTACTTTGAATAGTTAATTGCATCACTTAAAACTTTTTAAAAGGTTTATAAAGCAGTTAATACTATGAGAATTATATATGAAAACACAAAATTTAATTTATAGCTGGGATGTCTTTGGAAAAACTTTGAACTTGGCACTAAAAAGAATGAAACACTGGTAAAAAGTGTTGCTACTGAATGTCTCTAAGGTAAACAACAGACATTAGAGATTTTTACTGTAAAAACCATGAATAACACCTTAATTACAAACTTATATCAGAATGCACTGTTAAGACTTCACCCCGAGCTGAGACACTTTTGAGCATTTTCCGCACATCAGTTACATAACCAGTTGGAATGAAGCCTCACCTCAGCTAGTCACCCCATTTCTCAGTTAAGGTCCACAATGAGGACTGAAGGAATCTGGCACTGATAGTGTTACAGCTGCAACATAAATCCCTTCTTAAGTGGGATTTCAATAACTTTCATTTCAGATCTACCTTAAGGTGGTTTAGGATTATAATTGAGAAATATAATTTGTTTAAGCTACATTTAAAATATATAAAAACGATTCTGACCAAATGATAATGGACCTAATTGGCCTTATTTATCAATCATTCTTTTTAAAAAGCTGTGTGTAAATGTTTTTGTTGGTCAATCTGAACTTTCCAACCAAGAATTCGACCAGATTTATGAACGCCTGAGGTAGCACTGATCATCTATATCCTCTTGTGCACCTGTTAATAAATCCTAATCCCGTGTAAGTTTCTGGGCATGTTCAGACCAAAGCTGATTTACATTTAGTTCCGACCCAAAACTGAACAGCTAAACGCACAGAGAGCTGAAACCAACATGTCTGAAGAGTAAAAGAGCAGAGTGCTACCACAGGCACACTGACTGATTTTTCATAATAGCTGGTTTAATAATTGCAGTTCATTTATTCATAATTACTATTTTAAATGTTCACCGTTAAAATTCAATATTACACCATATTATACATTACATGGAGTAGAGGACTGATTCAGACAGGCCAAGGCCATAACATCAGTTTGTCCGAAATTATTAATTTTAAAAATGACAAATATTTTCAAATCTATTAATTCAATTCACTTTCATGGTACAGGTGTAATGCGCTTTCTGCAATTAAAAAAAGTTTAAAAGTTAAAATTAAAAGATTTTATAGGAAACCTGCACTCTCTTAAAATTATGTCAGTTTAACGTCACATCCATACCACTGACAAAATATAAATATTTTCAGAATGCGCGACACGGTGACGAAGTGGTTAGCACTGTTGCCTCGCACCTCTAGAGTCGGGGTTTGAATCCCGCCTCAGGTCTGTGTTCATGGAGACTGAATGTTCTATTCGTACTTTGAGGGTTTCCTCCGACACTCCAAAAATATGCAGATTGGGTTAATTGGCACGTCCAGCTTCGTTCGTTGTGTGCGTGCGCATGTGTGTGTGCGCGCGCCCTGTGAGGTATTAGCACCCTGTCCAGGGTGTACCCCACCTCGTGCCCTAAGTCTCCTGGGATACGCTCCAGGCCCCCACAACCCCGTACACATAATAAGCAGTATAGAATGTGAATGAATTAATGAATTTTCAGGCTGTAAAAGGTTACAAGTTTTTTTTTTTAGGTAAAGAAGTTACATTAAAGGTTATGTGAATTAATTCACTGATACCACCAAGCTTAGCCCTGCTCTTTGGCTTTTTGTTTACTAATATACAAATCCAAATGTCACACTGGAACCACATTTATGCATTATTGTTAATGTGCTCTATAGACACTGCACCATCAACTGTTCAGAATATACAGCTTTCTGGAACTATGCTAATGGAACGATGTTTCTGCAATATAGCACGTAATGAAATCTAAAAACAAAACCTAATACACAGAATGTGTTTTAAGCACATCCTGATGGGAAAATAATCACATTTTAGTTTGCAATAAAACACAAAACATTTTTTAAAATTTTTTTTTTTACACATAACGTCATCATTGCATTGCTCAAAATCACAATTAGAAAAAAAAAAAAAAACACCTTAAAATCAAACAAACCATGTGTTTACTGTATGTTCACCACTTAACCGGCACATGGAAAGAACACCAATGTAATGTCAGTGACTAGTGAGCAATAGTACACGGCATTTTCAAAATGTGAAGCATGTCTAACGCATGTAAATGCGGACTGTACACTTTATCCCTATTCAAACAGGGCCCTCAAGCACCTTCCTTTAATAATTTAATAGCGTCTCCCCCCTCCATGGCAGACATTTAGGACATGGCAGGCTGGAGCATCACACTAAAAGTCCCAGACTGCTCACCTTACATCAAAGCTGAACAGGTGGAGAGGATCAGCGCTCAGACTGCAAGCCAATAGATCTGTTCTGGTCCTGACCTCCAGCCTCGGCTCTCTTCTTCAAACAAGATCGTACCCTTTTAACCCAACAGGGATCATTGGAGCTTCGGCGCGAGAAACCAAAAGCGACAGCACAAGCAGCAAAGCTGATGCTCAACTGTGTAAGCCCGACAGTGCTCAGACAGTTTTATAGTCTTAAGTGACAAAATAAAAGTAAACAGAAATAAAGATGTGTGCTGTGTAATTGTTTGATTGCCCTGGTTGTACATTAACAGTGAAGAAGCATAGACTTATCTCAAAACATGCTGTACACATGAATTTCTTGCTTTTAAAATTAAAAACTCTCGCTGAAACACATTTATCTCAGTCTTTATCTGGTGTCGTATATCAGGTTACACAATCAGCTGGATGACAATGAGGTTAATGTGACAATGCCTGGGTTGTCTTCCATTACCAAATCTGAGGCTCCAATTCTGTGAATTGATTTGCTATTAGCACTTTTCCATTCAACGGTGTGACTCAGCAAACCGTCCATTATACTCCATATCCGTGTATTCGTCCACAGAATAGACTGACGTTGCACTACACAGTTGCTTGTGTTTTACTTTTTTTTTTTTTTTTTTTTACAAAAAAAATAAATTGTAAAATTTATAATCCTGTCTGCATTTCCAGTAAAGACTTTAACTGAAAATGATTCTTACAGTTCACTGATTTGAGGTTGTGGACGTTCTTTAGCAATAAAATATGTACACAGCCTTTAGGTAAGAGTGACAGAAACAGAATAAGACATTCATTGTCATCACTACTTGTGTAGTGTTTTTTTGACCCCTCCTGCCACAACACTCCCATTCCATCAAAGCTTGGGACCGGCATCCACTGGCTGTCATTCGAACCAGGGTCTTCTACACTGCACGTGACACCCCTACTACTGAGCTACCATTGTCCTTCAATGTCCCCCAATGCCCTCTGAGTTTCACCAAAAAGCTAAAATATACTCAGAAGGGTTATACGGTTTAAAAATAAGATGCTCCTACCTAGAAGAAGGGGTGACACTGGGGTGTCTGGGGGAGAGTGAAGAAGGACCGTCCTCGCCATCCTGCAGGAGCTCCTCACACGAGTCGATCTTTTCGTCTTCTAGAAGCTCAGTGATCTAAAACAGAAGAGGACACACTTCAAACCAGCTGTCATCTCAGACACAAGCCAGAGATTTGCATCATGGGTTCAAAGCACAAAACAACAAAAAAGTCTTTAAAAAAGATTTTTAAATCAGTCTTTTGAAGGGTATTGTGTGATTGTGTGAAGTATATGATGTTATAAACACTCCACAGGAAAGGTTAGAGGTATGTTATTTATGAAACCAGGTTTTATCACAAACTTGGAGATGAATGTGTACACAGAACCGATGATGAATGCCTTAAGCTGATGAAAGATAATGTTAAAATAGCATAAACAGCTGTCATTATAGTAATGTGAAAAGTCTTTTGTGCGCATGTAACCTAAAGCCCCATGGCCTACGAAATCACCCGCAGCACTGCTTTGAATCCCAAATGTCCTCTACATCTGCTGCAGTGTTACTGCCACATTGCCATGGCAACCACACCGGCAGCTTCTGATTGGCTGGTGTGTGGTTGCTACTCATCACGTATGCAGATATGAGTCATATGCGGCGGGAGTAATGGCTGTGCTGCAGGCGCCGGATCTTCACACATCTCTGAAGGATCAGAGCCATTTTTCCATTTACGCAACAGTCTTTAGCACTTGCAGTGTTTATTCACTATGTGAAGAATCGACATCCTAGAGATTCCTCTTCTTACTGCTCTCTTGCTCGATTCAGCCCCCCAATTTTTTTTTTTTAAATGTTGCTTTCTTGCTGCAGTGTAATAATTTAACCATTTATAATTTCTAACACACTTCTACATGGTTAATGCAAATGTACAGGCAGTGAATGCAAATGCATGTTTACCAAAGCTGCCACTGTTCTGTTTAGGGGGGTTTAACTTAAGTAGCAGGTGGGGCAGGCCAGAGCAAACTCTCTGGTTTAATCTTCCTTATCCTAAATGATGATGATCATTCTCCATGTCATTATACACACACTCTGAGGGATGAGTAGATCGAGGAATGACCTCTATTAGCTTGAAAGAGTTTGATTTGACATCAGATAAACTCCCCTGGTGGCTGTCACATGGTTCTGATGCTTCTGCCTTTGACACATTTGAGAAAAAGCCTCTCCCCTGTTCATCCTCATTCGACTTGGAGCTTGAGGCATATTATTGTGGACAGGATGAATGGAGCAAGTCAACACTGACATTACGCAGACAAGGCTCAATGCTTAACCCTATATCAGTGATATACATGTATAATCGTTTACTCACATGACTGCTATACTAATGACATGTGCTGCCAACCTGATCTGGTCATGACGATTTTAAATTTTACAACAAAAAAAAAAAATGCAGTTTCCTTTTGTCTTTCTGATGTTGGACAACTGCAGCGTGTTTCCGGTGAGGCGTTATCCCTGAGTGACACCAAACCTCACAACTCCGAAGACCAAACACCACACTCCTTATACTTGCCCAAGCTTTGCTACATCGCTCCATTTTTAGCTTTAAGTTCACTGGCGTCCTGTTTAACTGCCCACATCAGGCTTAAAACACTGGCGCTTGCCAACAAAAAGAAAAACACTAACACCTTCCTGAAATCATTTATCATGTTTCATTTGAGTCACAGTCACAGCTTGAGGTGATTCATCGTCCCTCAAGAGTTGAAGGAGACATTCCTTGTAGAAAACTAAAACATTGTAGGAAGTAGTCTGTGTAGCCAAAAATGTTTCTTAAATAAATAAAATTCAATTAAATTCTATTCAATTAAATTAAATTAAAAAAAAAGTCTGTGCACATTGGATAACCACCAGCTAAACCACAACCAATCCAGTGGTCCCTCGGCATGTAGGTGCCAGGAAAAACAAGTGACAAAGGTATTTATAGCAAATACTATGTCGAAGACAGGACATGTCCATTTGAAGGTCTCAGCATGGCGCATACTCGGCTGTTTAGACATGGTAGTGAAATACAACATCTTTCTCACAATCTTCATCCAGGATAAAGAAGTGTTGTGTTTTGAGTCTGTTTTGTATCAGGTTGTTGGCTCACTAAGCTAATACCGAGCTGCATGTCACCTTGATGAAAGTTTTATTTATTTAGAAAACTGTCAGGGAATAACACGGTGTCTGTACGGTAAATCTTTCCCTAGGGGAAAACAGTGCTTTTTTGCCAGAATGCTGAAGAAAAGCATTCGACATAATTTTGCTAAATAAAAAGCAGTACTATAATAATTGACACTACATCGCCATTGTCTTTTTCAGAAAACTGAAGAGAAAGTACCTTTTAAGAAAATACCTTGAGAACAAAGACACGGCCGACACACGCCCTTTGATAATCGTTAAAAGCCTCTTAATAGGTACGTTTCATTGTTGTTGCTACATACTTCATAGAGTCAACATTCTCTTGCCTGGAAACACTGCCGTCTTTAAAATCAGAATAGAGGCATTCAAGTTTTTGATTATCGAGACAAAATAAATGATCAGTAATGATATCCAAATGATATCCCTAAAAAAAATAATAATAATAATTTTTTTTAAAAGCATGCATGAAGTTCTTTTTGTATGATTTCGGAGAATGATCTAACCTCAGGATTGGTCCACCCCTGTAACTGGGTGTGGCTTCTGGCAAGCAGCTGAAGTATGCAGAAAACACTTTCTTTTCACCCCAAGAGGCATTGTTAAAATGCAAAGCGTTCTTGATATGCTACATACGCAATAAAAAAGCGCGGAGGGAAGCCTGGAGCCTAATTAGCAGTTGTGATGATTAACGGCTATTAAATGCATGCATGCATGCAAACATAAGACAAAGGAAAGGTGTGTACGCTCATTCTCCAAGGAACGGATAAAGCATACAATGCTGCTGTCTGTGCACATAGGTGGAAAGTTTTAGCTGCAGTGATAAATGAGCTCTCTCTTTGCATTGGGACTGTTGGTTTACCCACGCAAGACAAGTGGGAAGCATTAAGAATGTGAGGAACAAATAGACTTGGCCTTTGGCTGTTTTTTTCAGCTCGGATAAGAACATGAGAAACATTGCGTACGAATACTGGATGGTTATCTGTAGAAACATCCATTACATCAGTCCATGTCCAGACATGAGATTAGTGCCTCAAAGGCGACGGCGCACAATAGAGAGAGATTCCTCCATTATTATGAGACAGCCCTTTAGAACTTAAAAGTATTTTTTCAACGGACTGATATCTGAATGTTTTAATCAAGTAAATGCTTTTAAACCATCAAACACATGCCTGGTAACATCCAAAGCAGCAATAGCGCTAATCACCTGCTCGGGCATATTTACACAACACACTAAACTCGCATCCACCCTCTACACTAGAGCTCTGAAATCGGTCTGCACTAAAGTAGTGTTGGTTTTATCTCAAAAAGAGTCACGGCTAAAATAGTGAGACTGTTTTTTTTTCCAAAATCCCCTTCTCCAGACCAGAGATGGTACAAAATGTAGGAGGTCATAACCTTTTGTAACTTCTACTCTTTCAAATTAAAGCCATTAATTCTCATAAGCAATAACACCACAGGCTTGAATTGTGATGCTCATAAAAGCCTAAAAGCCTTTGTAAAATGAATTTTCATAACAAATGTGGTAACTGGGAAATGAGAAGGACCGAAACAGAATCCAATAAAAGGAAATGAATGTGTCTAAACAGAAAGATCATGATTATTCATATCTATTTTCATTTTTATTTGCCGCCCTGGCACCAAGCGACACGGCTCAACCCTACGTCATGTTATGTCTACACATGCTTTTTTTCTTCTTTTTTTTTTGGTTCTTTCTCTCGCATTATTGTAGAAGTGTGTTCAGGGTGCCTGCACAAGCCAGTGGCCTTGCAGTATGCACAAGGAGAAACCCCATCCAGGCTTTGGACTCTCCGCACTTTAGACCAGTGAAACAGTAGACAGAAATTCCTGTTTGTCTCGCACACTGTTTGCATGGGCATGGCCTTACGTCAGTTCACTTAAGACAAAGTCTGCATGTGTCTCTTTACAGTGTCTAATAAGGTTCGGGTCAAACTAGAACAAGTATCATTGTGAAAGAATGACAGAACTGCAGGATATAGATATTTGATGGATACTTCTTTGGTTTCATGTCATAACGAAGCAAGAAGTGAAAGACCTATGACATCTTTAGAGACATGGCAGCATTGTCCCGATGTAACATGACATTCTAGTGTGGGCTCAACATGACAACAAACTTTTAAAGTTGAACAAAATCAACCATAATTGCGTTTAATTGCGTTTCACAATGCTGCTCTTCTAAAAGTCTGCAATCACATGTTAATCTAATACTCTTTTAATGCTTAGATTACCATCTAGGGAAGTCTGTAATAACACTTTTAACTTATCTGTGATACATCCTTGACAGCAGTTAAATTCGTATAGGACAAGCAAGGTTATAACTCCTAAATTTCTGAATGTTTTATATACTATACAGGTTTATGTGCATTAGATATTTGAGTATAAGGAACATGTTTGGAATAAACCCAATTATATATTTTTATTTTTATACCTACAGAATCTAAATTTGGGTTATGGTCTGACGACGATACCGCAGTTCATTCTTCTATTCCTAAGAAACTAAAATAGCTTGAAAAACTGAGTGTATATAAAAGTGTATGCGTGTATAAACTAGAAACTGTCTCTGATTTCTCCTTCACAAACTTTGACAAAACTTCTTAAGGTCAATCCCATGAGTTAATGATGAATCATTAACAGAATGTCATTGCAATACATCCTGACGCACAATAAAAGATAAGAAGGCGGCACTAACGTATAAAAAGATACTAAATATAAATCGATTTGTTGGCACAATGAAGTAGTGACTGTGCATGTGTACCTGTTCGTTAATGGAGCTGTAGTCATTACTAGTGGAAAGGTCATCCTCAGTGTCGAAGAAGTCCTCCCAGTTCTCAAGCAGATCAGCCAGAATGCGGCTCACTGACTCCTGCTCTCTCAGCTCCTCCACGTCTGCCTCCAAGCTGCAGGAGACAGGACAAGTGTTCAGAACACAAACATCGAAAATAGCAGGATAACAACGTAGGAATTTCAATGAATTGTGACGATAAACACGAAACCAGATTTTTGATTAAAAAATTTATCACTATCATGGCCGTGTCGTGTCTTACTGAAAGATATCGGGACCAAAGACAGCAGCGAGGGCATTGATGCTCCAGCTCTCCTCCTGAAGAGAAGCCACGTTCGAGAGAAAGCGGCACAGGAAGCGCAGCAAGCTGTAGTTGACCTGTGGAAGCTGCTGCAAGATGTATTTCATGTTTCTCGCCAACTCATCCTCGCCGCTGTATTCTGAAATGGGTTTAAAATAAAATAAAATAAAAAAAACACTGCCCGTTGCTTTTGGATGAAGTATGCAAGAGTGATTAAACAGATAAGGTGTGTAATGAGATATACGAGAGTGTAGACGTCAGCTTATGAAGAAAAAAGGGTGTTAATGTTGCATGCAAGATTGGCACGCAGATAGATAAAAGTAGGAAGGAAAGATATTGAAGACTGTAGTTCATCTAAGCTGACGTCTCAAATTTGGAAAGAAGACCACATGACTGCATAGGAGGTGTAGTAACCACTGAATTGAAGTTTGAATGCTTGGTGTTAGCCAAGCCGTGTCTAGATTTTTATTATTATTATTATTTATTTTTTTTCCCCCCGATCTTCTCCCTAATTTAGTCGTGTCCAATTCCTCCCCGTCACTAGGGGGCTCCCACATTAAGGCTACTACTACCAC
>JAQQZT010000002.1:22483473-22505414 GCA_030068275.1 Clarias platycephalus | reverse complement strand
GTGAAGGTGCAATATGACAGCAAATCATTTAAATTAACATGAAGACCCATTCAGCATAGGGATGAGCCAATGGACAGATGATGTGCAGAGGGCAGATGAGATGTGGATCACAGTGTGTTAAGCAACACTTAAACAATTTACTCATGTACTTTTCTTTTTTTAAAGGGAATGGAGGTGGTTAGTATGGTCACTGCATAAATGAACTGCTGATGTGTGTGATATGGCAAAAACTCGTGATACAAGGCTGTGCGATATGTACTCTAGGACATTTTTTTTATTGTGTGCTGATAAAAGGTAAGAGTAACAGGCACTTTTTGGCAGCTGATTTGCCCTTACCAAGGTCAGAGATATAATAATTTGTCCACACCACCAAGCCCTACTGTGATCAGCTGTGTATGCCTAACTGATAAGAAATTACTTAGACCAGTAAATTGAGATGCTTAATATCACAATATGCTTTCTTCTGAAAGTATACTGACCCATACTCAGTTTTTTTGCATACATAATTTTTTTTTTTTAAACACCAAAAAAAACGTTGTTCCTGTTTCCCTGCGGTCTTACTGGCATGTTGTTATCAAACGTAAAACTCGTGATGTTTTTGCTGTATGTATCACTTAGATCTGAATCCACAACAGTGCAGAATGCATTGCTTGGAATTTTTCTGCTTCACTGTCTCTCAGTCATTTGGAAAAGCGCAAATAAAGATTTAAGATTCCGATTTAACCTAGAGTCCATGCAGAGGACAAGCATTTTATCTCCGTCATTATTCACCTTGGCTCAAACTCAAATATGACCTTTTATACCTCTGGCAACATGCAGACAATGGTTACGCAAGTGTGGTTTAAGCTAGTGGTTCTCAAACTGGGGTCTGTAGAAACAGAGATAAAGGGATGGCCATTTCGCTGTTGGAAATCTAAATCATTACCAAAGGGATAATATTTAAGACTGGTCACAGAAACTGAATGGGAACTACAATAACTATTAAAATAAACCCCATACATAGTTCAACTGGACATAAAGTGCTCTAAAGATAAGAAGTTCAGGAATTTTAACATGTATTCTGCTTACATGTCATCTCAAAGAATTACAAAAACTTTTAGAGGTGGGGGGGTGGATGGGGGAAACAATTCTTTTGCGTGACATCAACTGTTATATTGAGCTTCCAGCTGCCTAACACAGTATGACTACAGATCAATCCCTGCTATCCGTTATCACCCAAACGAAGATGGGTTCTTCGTTGAGTCTGGTTTCTCTCAAGGGAATTTTTCCTTGCCACCGTTGCCCACGGCTTGCTCATCAGGGACAATCTAACCTTTTTGATTCATACACGTTCATGTATTTTATATATGAGGTGGTAAAATGTCACTGTTCCTCTATAATCCTACAAGTGATGTGCTCTAAACTATTCACAAATTAGCATGCACTTGTACAGGATCCTGTGTGGTAGAAGTGAAATATTTACGATTGGTTAGAATAGTAAAAACATCTGGGAAAAAAAATTGGGACATTTATAAAATTGTGATAAAGAATCGCAATACAAGTCAAACTGGTAACAAACCTAGGTAACATGGTAATATCACATTGGGGGATCCCTGTTGAGTCCCATCACTGATTATATATTCAAATATATAATCCTTTTAATGGCTATATGTTTAAACAGTGATTGATTTTTTACTTGGTTAAAACAACTTGAATTACATAAAGCCCTTCAAAAAACAAAAATAAAACAAAAGTAAAAAAAAGAATAATGTTTAGAAGGTCATGCTTAGTCATATGACTAGAGATCATTTATAATACTTGAGGAAGAAACATGACTGATAGTAGTGATTGGAATCACTACAACAAATATTATCGCGATACCTAGGTGCCAATTTGATTTGTATCGCAATTTTGTAGGTAATGATTTTACAAATAACCCAAAATGATGTTGAATTTTTTTTTCAGATTTCTGTACAACTCTAAATAAACTTGGCAGAAAGCTGTACTGCATGCCAATGTGTAAATAGTTTAAAGCATGACACTTGTAGGATTATACCGGAACTGTAACATTTTACCGCCACAAATGCAAATATATGCAAAAAATATATATATTTTATTTTAAAAAATCGATTTGAGTCAGTGTGGTGATACATGAATTGCCACAAAACACAACCGAGTAGATTTTCTCACCCATCCCTAGTTGACAGAGATGAAAAAAAGAAAAAAAAAAAGACACAAGCAAGCAGTAAGAGATTCTGCTAAGTAAAAATGGAAACACTTTTTGATGCTGTGATCACATGATTGTTCACACATTTGCTCTAAATTTGCACAAATTTGCAAACATTAATACTTCCTGGTTTTTGTGCAGGCAAATGCACATTTGAAAAGAAAAATGCGAGTTTAAAAAAAAAAGTCTGCGTTGTAGTTATTTTTACAGTCCCAAAAATCATTGTGTGTCTCTTTTTTCATGTATACACAAACATCTTAACAGAGTGCGTTTACAGGTCAGAGAAAGAGTTATTTCTTTCTAATTTCACTGTACTGTACTTGGTATAATAAAAATAAAGAATCCTAAACAGAGTAAGGATTCTTTATTTTCAAAAAGTTTTTAATTTACAGAAAAAACGTGAAACAGAAAGTTTGAGAGCCAAAGGTTTAGGCTTTAAAACGTTTAGCATAAAGGAAATGTCTGAGGAGCAAACACACTTGATCAAAACGAAACGTAACCAAGCTTAACAAGAAAGGAAACTGATGAAGAAACAAAATCTAATGTACATGTTAACGTCTATATAATCCACAACTATACAATGCCTATGACTATTGCAATGAGACAACATCTTTCATATCGAGATATTTAACATTCGCTAAATAACACGGAAGCGGCTTTGACAGGTTCATTTTCATGAGCTCATGATCACTAGTAGTAACTCAGCTCGCTGAATCTGACAGGTCAGGATGAATAGGCAGATAACACAAAGCGTTTAGCAGATACAACACATGGTTTTACATTAATAAATCATTTAGGTCAGTTTAATTAACATCGGGCTAGCTAAACGATTTTACATTTCAAGCAAGCTGAGGTAAACTCACTTAAAGCTAACGTAACAAAAATCCGCCTTCAGGTTTGTTCCGATAGCTAACGAGAAAATAAAAAAGCCGTATGTAATGTGTGTAAAATAAATAATAAAACCATAATTACGGTTGAAAATAACGATATAACGCCCTTCTCAGAGAGCAGTCTGTCTGACTAACGCTAGCTCTGCCTGTGATGAGCACTGGAATGTCAGTGCAGATAGCAGAAACAAAGGAGCAGTTTTAAATAATGATAATAACCCAGTAAACCATTTTAACCACTACACATATGAGGAAAAAATAACTACAGCGGTTTAAAATATAACAATACAAGCAAGAGATGAAATTACGGAAGCTTGGAAAGGTCGCGAGCTAGCAAGCTAACAGTAAGACAGTAGTGCAGCTAGCGATAGCTCGAAGCTAAGTGTATCGAGAAAACCGAAAGCTTACCAGGTCAAATCCGACGACAACCGAGAGCAACAAATTGCTTTTTGCAATTTGTAGTCCCGCAGGGCTCCTTTATACACCGCAGAGCGAGAGAAAAGCTAGCTAAGATACCCAAATAACATACTCGGCTCTTCTAGCTCATTCCTTGTTCGCTTAAAATGGAGAGAAAAAGCTTGAGGGTCGTCGCGACTTCGTTTACAGTTCTGCCCAAAGCCAACACACCCACAACGGACACACAGAGAGAGAGATGCCAAAATCCCGGCCCCGCCTCTCAGTCTGCGCATGCGCACTCAATTCTCCATCCTTCAGCGTCCGCTGCGTGACAACTTCACAGTTTCTAGAAATTTCGGTTTGTGAAAGATTTCTCACATACAGTACGGTGAAAAAGTATTTGCCCCTTCCCGATTTTTTTGTTGTTGTTGTTGTTGTTTTTGCATATTTTTCATACTTAACCCTTATATTCCTTATTTAACCCGTAGTGTTTTTCATATGTAAAACACAAGCTATGAGGTGAAAAACAATATGGGATGATAATCATTGAGCATTTTGGGTTAAGTCCTGGGTCAAATTTGACTACACAAAATATGATTTAATTTATTATCTGGCCCAATGTGAAAAAGTAATTTTCCTTCACAGCGATGTGAAAGACTCATTGCTATTTATTGCAAAGACTTGATTCCATTCATCCATCCGTCCGTCTAGGAACCTTGCTTGACCAATGGTGACCATTGTATTTATTCCCATTTTTTACCTCTGTGTAAGGACCTCCAGTCAACATTCACAAACTACAGGCAATTTGGGAACGCCAATTGGACTAATCTGCATGTCTTTGAACTGTGAGATGAAACCGGAGTACCTGTAGGAAATCCACCAAGCATTGGTGGAACATGCAAACTTCATGCACACAGACCCCGAGGCAGGAATCGAACCTGGACCCTGGAGGTGCAAGGCGTGATTGCACAACTAGTTATGATTAGGGGCATGCTATTAGGTTTAGGGGCAATTACTTTTTTTCACATAGGTTCAGGCATGTTTAAGAGCTTATTTCCCCTTTAATAAATGAAATCATTATTTTAAAAACTGCATTTTGTTTTGTCTCAGATTATGATCTGAATGATCTGAATAATTTAAGTTTGACAAAAAAAAGCAAAAAAAATTCAATCAGGAAATCAGGAAACACTTTATCGTGGCACTTTAGGCAGCCCCAAGACTTACAGTATAAATACAAGCATTACAGTTAGACTGAGGAATGATAACAAATATGAAATTTCAAGACTTCTAGACAAGCAAACAAATTATTTACTTTCCACTTCTTCTTTGTTTCACTTCATTTTTATCATAAAACCAGTGTAGAGGGGGTAAACATCCATTCTGATGAACTTGCGTGGAAATCTATATGAAAAAAAGACAAAGAAATGGTTATCAGTGGTTCCCCAATTAAATTTGGTATTGAAATTTGAGTGGCAGCCCGAATTTGAGTTGGTCCCCATGATTGTTGGATTTCCTTTGGTAATCCTTCAGATTAGGTTAATTGGCGTTCCCAAATTGCGAATGTGTGAATGAACGTGTATGTGTTCAAACGTGCCTTGCGATGGATTGGCACCCTGTCCAGGGTGTACCCGCCTCTTGCCCTAAGTCTCCTGGAATATGCCTCAGCCCCCCCCCCCCCCCAATCCCAACAGGATAAGTGGTATAGAAGATAAATAAATCGATTCTGAGTTGACTTTTTCTGTTGTTCAATACTCCTTCACTGATATGCCAACTTTACATCTTTCACAGCAAGATTTGTTTTTAAGCCATTCTTGTGACTGATGCAGCATCGATTTAGTCTTTTAGTGACTCATCAGCCCTTCTGCTTGAACACATCATCACACTGAAATAATAATTAGGAAAAAAAAAATTATATTTTTTTTATGTAACAGCAAAATCTGACTAGATATCCCTTATGTCAGCATTTACATTACATTTATGGCATTTGGCAGATGTTCTTATAGAACATACATACTTCTACTGGTTGATTAGGGAATTGATTAAGAGTACCATCAGTCAGGAGGTAGGGGTCTTTTAGTGGTTTTCTACCACATTATTTAAGGAAACTGTAGGTTGTAAGTTGGCCTTTGCTTGGTGCCAACTTACAACCTACAGTGGTGCACTGCAAGGTGTGATACAGTACGTGCTTTGAGGAAAGTGGGGGCTGTCCCACTTTTGGCTTTGTAGGTAAGCGTCAGTGTTTTAACTCTGATGTGCACAGCTACAGGAAGCCAATGGAGGGAGTAACGTAATGGGGCTGGTGTGGGATCGTTAAACTTTTTTTCTCCTAGTAAGCACCTCTGTAACTACTCTAGCAATCTAATCTTGTAACATTACAATATTACAATGGCAGAGGAATAACATGCCCACAATACCAACTAATAAAGAGAGAAACTTTACAGAATCACTACATACATGACAAATATATAGACATATGTCATAAGTTAAGTATTTATTTGTCACATACACATTACCGCAAGGTGATTTATTTAATTGCATGTACCAACTTGTTAGGCAGTTGTGGCCATGACACAGGAACTGCTCCTATGATTAAGGGCCTTGCTCAAGGACCCAGCAGCAACAACTTAGTGGAGCACCTCCAGCGTAGAGGGTTTTAATTCCTGGGCACAGGGTGTGTGCATGCACTTAAAGTGAACAATGTGAAACATTTTGAAGATGTCTTCAATGGTCTGGTGCATGAAGCTGAAACTCAACGAGGAGGTGTGCAGCAATTATGACTCTATAGCCTTACATTATGATGGGCATTAGTGGCACAGTGGTAAGTTTCTATTCCCACCCAATGCCCAGAACCCAAGCCACTGGAGGCAGTGCTGGTCCCAAGCCTGGGATAAAATGAAAGGGGTGCATCAGGAAGGGCATCTGGAGTAAAACCTGTGCCAAGTTGTGTGTGGATCTGATGATCAGCTGTCGCGACTCCTCGAAAGTGGCAGCCAGAAATCCAACAACAGCATTACATTACGATACATATACTTACCAGGTTACAACTACATACAGACTACTCTACTGCTGGTCTGCAGTTTCACAGGTTTACCACCAGGCTATCAGATCCATCTCATCAGCTTTATGGGCTGATTTTGCATTAGAATTTATATCAGAAGCAAGAAAACACAAACAGGATATGACATCCAGGATGTGGGATTGACACTCCTGATGAAGTTAAAAACTGTTATACAATTATATATCTTGTTTTTAATATATCCACAAAGAACTAATCATTAATAGTTAATCATCTAATATAAGACAATATGCCAGTTTTTAACAAGTCCATAGAGGGTCATTAGGTATTAGTGTGACCTTGAACTAAACTGAACTACAGCTCCACCCTATGTTGAATAGTAGGCAGTGCATACAAACTGCCTTGTTCCTTATTCTTTTTTTACTCACCAAAAATGCAGCATGAGAATATTAATATACCTGGTTTGGTCAAACACGTGTGAAAAATGTGTTTGACATTTAGAGTCCTAAAATTTACTTAAATTGTATTATTATTATTCTTAAATTAATCAAACATCAGAAATGTATTACCCATGCACTGCATTACTGCCACCTGCTGGTTCCTCATAATTCCTGTTCAGGGTTGCAATTGATCTGGGACCACTGGGCACAAGGTGGGAGTAGATCCTGGATAACATGCCAGTCAGTCTCAGGGATCCATGCACACACACTCACTCACACACTCAGTTCATCCCTATGTTTTTAAGATAGTAAATCTAGAGAACCCAATCCTACTGGCTGCATAGTCGTGCCACCCTGATTTCAAATATACAGTACATTGCCTGGGAAAAAAAGGTCACACACTAATATTTTACTGGACTGCTTATTTTTTATTATTATTATTTTTTTTTATCACAGCACACATTCACTGTGGCATCGTTTCAGTAAGCTAATGGAATGTCACGACATTTAATTCCATCCAGTGTTGCATTAAATTCTGAATGATTAAGATTAATTACATTTCTCCAAGTATCGATTTGATTAACACATCACTGATAAGTGTTTTTGTTTTGTTTTTTAAAGCTACACAGCTGTTTAGTCCCAATCCCTTGCTTTCTATTTAAATTGTGCTAGTGGAAATGCTGTTACTTTATTAAACATAGTTGTGACTTCAACTTATTTATTGATTTATTTATTTATTTTACGAGTGGGGGGGGGCAGAGACCAAACACACAAAATCCGTCCACATTTCTTCTTGCAGTTAATGGTTTACTTCTATCCATTCAGGAATTAATAATTAAATGATTGATTAATTATATTATATATAATATTTTAAACATATATTATACAATTATATATATTGCATTATCGTCATTTAAATTAATAAAAAATCATTATTTCTTGATGCAGGCCGATAATTTGAAGTAACATCTTTGCCACGACCACAGAATATTTCTTCTAACTTGGTTGTTTAAGTAATGAGAAGCCACTCACTGCATCAGTTATGGTTAAATAACTTGTTAACAGCTGACCCACATTTAAAAAGTAACTATCCAATGAAAGGGTCTTACCTATTTTCTTTTTCTTTGTCATGAGTAGAATAAGCAGTTCACACTGAGTCAGATTCAGAGTCATTTAAATAGATTTATTGCTCTGCTTGTACATTACACTCCTAGGAATGCAACAGAAGCAGTGTTTGGTGGATAAACCCAAACACAAAGACTGAAATATTTCTGTTATTGTATATTTAAATAGTAAAACAGCTTTATAATACAACATATCACTCTACTATGAAATTCTAAACAAATCACCTAGGCCAAATGTTCAGTATTTACATGATACACACTTCTCATACATTTGATTTACATGACGTTGCATTCAGTGAAAATAAAGTACCAGACCTGTTATACTAAATAAGCCTGAGTAATAACAAATGTATAGAAGAGGTCCAAGCGGACCGTGGAATGGTGGAGGAAATGGTACGATGGGCTAGGATTGAATACAAAGGTTTTGGTAAACTTACTGTAGGCCTTAATAAAAATTCACCTACTCATTTTTCATAAAACCTGTGCATGGAGAGGTTCGACCTCAATAGTGTTCTGGAGAAAGAAATGGAGTGGTTTTATATGCCTTAGCTATTATATGTACCCTATATGAGGTTTTTAATCAATCTATATAGTAGGTAACTGTGTAGAAAGATAAAGGAAAGTTTTAGCAAATCTGCCTGGATGAGCACACTCTTGGCAGTCTTATGTGGAAATATTTGCTTTGCTCACAATTTGACCTGCTGTATGGTGGTATGGCACACAGTAAACAGATACAAGCTATTTATTTACAGACATTTTCTTTTTAAATATGGTTGTGCATATGACCACATATGAAACTAGATTTACTGCGATATGAAAATAACATATGGTTTGTATTCACGTATAGACAAAGACTGGGAAGATGGAAAAACCCCTTTAGATCTCTATGTTTTCTAAATCATCTGGATAGCACACTATTGTACAATATTGTATGGCTTCTCTCAGGGAGTTAAATAACAATTGTGGCAGAACCCTTTTACACGCCACAACACAATGAATCAGACCCAAATAAACGAGAAGCTGACATCATGGGATGAAAAACATTCCACCTGAAAAAAATTGTGATCACTCGCATCTAAATCTTATTCACGACTTTCCTACACAGTCTTTTTCTTTCTTTTTTTTTTTTTTTGGAAGTCTAACACTTGGAATAAATACATAGTGCTTGATTTCGACCACAATTACATTTGAAAAGTGAGTAAGATTTTTTTTGTACAATTGTCTTTTTAGACATTGTTCCTGAAGAAAGGTCTTGTGCTTGGTAAGCTTGTCTGAGAAAATGCATCACGATTCTTGGAAAACTGGTCCTCTGCTGATCCACAGATGCACTGGTGGTTTTGTACATTCCACAGAATTGTTATCCTTTGTATCTTTTCCAGCATTTTAGGCCTCGTACACCCTGTAAAACAAATGCAATAAAAACAAATTGTTCTCAGCAGAAATTGCAGCCATCACAGACAATTTATTAAAGCTTTTAGTTACTCCACTGTCTAGTGCCTCTAAGTATGGGCCAAAATGTTGAAAACAAGATATTGGTAGTGTTGTTAATTATTAGTACACATACTGTTTAAATACAAAGTAGAAGTTGAGAGATAATGTATGCTTCCTCTGAGACATATGAAGTCTGTCATCAAAATTACTGATAAAAACCATCCATTCATCCATCTAGGAACCTCTGTAGTCCAACTAGGGACCGTGGAGGCCAACGGTGACTTATTCCCATTTTCACAATCGTGGTAGGACCTCAACATTCACATACTATAGGCAATTTGGAAGCATCGATCAGTCTAACTTGCATGTCTTTGGACTGTGGGAGGAAACCGGAGTACCCGGAGGAATCACACCAAGCACGGGGACAGCATGCAAACTATCCATGCATACAGACCCTGAGGCTGGAATCGGACCTGGACCCTGGAGGTGCATAGCGACAGTGCTAACCACTACACCACCGTGATAAAACAGTTATAGAAAAGATGCTGATGATTGGTCGGTGTCTCTGTGATTGACAAGTGAAAGAGAGTATGAGAGTATTCTCCTATATAGAGAGCACGGCCAATTTTGCTCCCTTGGATCACGGCCACAGAACCTGTGCTCTGTTATTACTTCATCACACTGTGTTTATACGGTGTTTCTGGTTTGTGTTCTTTGCCATGAAGCATCTCGGTTTGACTTATTACTTTGGAGTTTGTACCGCATACTAGTTCAGTCAAAATCTAGCACTTGAAAGAAAAGTATTACTCCAGTTTCATAATAATAATAATGTGTTGTGTATTTAATATTGTTACTGTATGATGTTGTTGCTATTTACCTGTGCTTGTCCTTCATGATCTTAAACCACTTGACCAGGTTCCTGGTGCTCTGTAGTCTGGGGTGCAGGCAGTACTCCTGACCTTTGAAACGGGACACATTCTCCATGGTGACGCTAAGCAACAGAGAGAAAAAGAAGAAAAAGAGAGCAAGAGGAATGGGGTTAAAGGGAAAAAGATATGTATTGTGTCATAATCTGCAAACAGAAATCTATATATATATCCCTTTTTAAAATGATGTTCTTTTATAGCCTGTGTCCGGTTCTGTCCTGTCATTAAGAAGTGTGAGATTGTTATGACATGCAGTAATGACACATTAATAGCATTGTAAATTTGCTAAAGGGTGATTGAGTGTAATTAAATCTACCTTTGTCCTCTAAACAGTGCCGACTACTTTGTCCTCACAGTGCTCCTCTTAACATTTGCTAGGTAACATAATGAAATCCAAGTTGCAAAGAACACACTCGTGCACCAGGGTAACTAGTCATAACAATCCTGCTAACCAATAATTAATTATAGAAATTGATGGAATATCCCTAATAAAGAGTTGCTCGATAGTATAATTTTCATTTGCTACTTAATCATTCAGTACCGTAACCAGTAGAGCCTTCTCTCAACACCTAACTCTTGACTACATTTGGAGAACACAGAGTGAGAATTAAAATGGGGCTTTGGAGGCTTGCAGAATGCTAAACTGTGAGAGCGTGTCCTGCTGCCAGACACTGGAAAAGAAAGCGAGAGAGGAGAGGGAGTCTTTCTGCACTCAGCAAGATTGTTTTTTTTTTTTTTTTTCTCACTCAGACTAGGACCCACAATTTCATACAAATAGACCTTTTATTGCACAAGCACACTGAGGTCCTCTGGCACTGAGACCAGAAAAAGTAATAAAGAAGTTTGTCAGTGTCCATTTTAAAACACAGATCAGATTATACCAGAATGCTGAGAATCATGAATGAATTGGAAGTGCTACAGATTTTGTAATCATTTAGCCTGGTTACAATGTGCTTTTCTTAGTTTCGTCAATGTTTTTGTGTTGAAACACACAAGGCTAAAAACTGAAAAATGCTGCAGAATTTATTAGTTTTGGCAGTTGTATTGTTTTTTATGTCATTCACTATCCAAATAAATACTGATAGATTTAGCCTTATCCTCTTGGGTATGTTATGTTATGGTCGTGCTGTCCGGTATTACCCAAATGAGCATGGGTTCCCCTTTGAGTCTGGTTCCTCTAACGGTTTCTTCCTCACGTCATTTCAGGGAGCTGTTCCTTGCTATTGTCCCCAGGGACTAAATTATTATTATTATTATTATTATTATTATTATTATTTATTTTTAATTTTTATTTTAGTTAGATCCAGAATATTTCATGGTTTATTCGTGTAATAAAATGCTTAATGACTATGCCTTTTGTTAAACATGCATTTGCCATGCAAATGAAACTGAATTGAATTGAATTATGGTTCAAAACGCCTTATATGTACACCAGGTGGCAGCAGTGCTTACATTTTTCTTAAAGATGAGTTTTTCCACAGCTGATATCCTTCTATGTACATCTAGCCTTTAAACCGCAACACAGTGTAAACATGAGCATAAACAGGCTGAGCAGCATACTGGCCTGTGTACACAAGTGAATGTTGCTATCTGTTACTCCACAGAACTGCAATCAGTCTATTTTTACCCAACACTACTTGGCCGAATCGCATAACATAATCGCAAAAATACTCTGGAATTTATTTTTCGTTTGTGTTTCACAGCTAACACTTGACGTAAAAATGCACTATGATCTAAAAATAGTTAAACTATTTACTTAAATTTAATAAACACGTGTGCAAAAAGAAAAAGCCCAAATAAGTTCACACTGATAATGGGAATTAAATAAGAGATGAGGTGCCATTTGGAGTCTCATTGATTCTAACGTAACACAATGTCAATAATAAATGAGAAGTAAGCAGCTCCCCCGCAAAGGCTTCCCAGCTATCAGTGATGGACATGACCATCAGGTTACCATCTACAGGAAACACACCTTAGTTCTCTTTACACAGTGGTTATTTCCTTACTTTTACTGTTTTCCCATACTGACAGGTTGTCCTGTAACAAAGGATGCAGATTAAGAGAGAAATAGACACAGGATTTTAAACTTACAATATCATCTTCTCCTGGCAGAAAGGATGTTTAGGCTTGATTTCAAGTTTTTGCACGTCCTTGTATCGTATCTTGGGGCCTTTCCTGGTGCATCTGCATTTGTATGCTGCAAGAAGGAAGAAAAAGCCAAGCTGTTTAAATATAAAATGGTTAAAGAAGGACTTCAGAAATCAGTGTTTTTTTCCTGACTCAATATAATTCAGAACACAGCTACAGTAAGTGTCAAATGCAATATTACTTGACCCTACATTTAGGCACCAAACTGTAGATTTCCATACTTCTAAACCAATAAAATCAAGAAGACATGTTTGTGACTTTAATATGTACAGGATATTGTACCTGGATACCTTTAAAATTTAAGGTAGACCACATAACGTTTCTTAGAAAAAAAACGTACTAAAGGCGCAAGATACGCACTCTTGATAGTACCAATTGCAACATGGTTGATTTAATAACGAGAGTGCATTCCTTGCCTGAAAAGTACCCACTAATGTACCCTGTTGTCTGTTTGGCAAACCGTGAAACTGTCATCTGGTTGTTTCCACACGTTCCATCACACCGAGGCAGAGTGTTTAGATTGCTGGCCTTAAAAAGAAGTGTGACCTATATCTTTCTTCTCCATCAATCTTCTCCAGTTCCACTTAGCGTCCTCCCGGGCCAGGGGCCAAAACTAACTCATCCAATACAAAGAGCCACTATACACAAGTGCCGTGCCAACTTCGCTCGAAGAATTGTTTTTACTCCGAGCATGAAAAACAATCTAGGTCTGAGAGTCGTGATGCTCTAAGCAGGGATAGTTTAACATTATGTTGCGTAATAACTAGGACTGTGATCCTATAACACACTCAACATGCATGATTTCACACAGGAGGAAAGAATCAAAGCAAGTGACCTTCATGCATTATATCCCGAAAGTATCCAGTATGCCTGCTGTGATGCACTATCCAGCCCTCAATGGTAGACCTTATTTATTTACGGTCTTTTTACTTGCAAAAGTGAAGGAAGTGAATCTTTCTAGCAAACACACACACTCACACAAATCTGCCTAATGTCAGCATGTGGGTCCCTAAAGACGGATTTTATACCTTTCTGGAAGTGTTCTGTTTTAGTTATCAAGGTCAGCGCTGTTCCCGAATGTTCACAGAACTTTAAAACTACATTGCAGGATACCACCGAGTTACTGAGAAGTTTGTCATATAAAGGTCACCACAACATCAATTCTTCACAAGCTTCCTGAAATGTTCACATTATTTAAGGAGCCGAAAGAACATCCTCCAAACCATTGCAGCTTTCATGTACAAATTTGATCTCCTTCGAATAATACGAATCTTGCGGTACCATGCAGAGTGTTCCTTCTCCCAGATGTTCTACATCACAACGTTCCTGATTATTGAGCGAACTGTTCTCCGGACCATCACAGGTCATCACAAGGTTATTTAAAAGTCATGGAACGTTTCTCAGAACAGTAATGCACAGCAAAAACAAAAACAAATGTCATATACTTGTAATGAAAAAGTTTCCTAGAAATAGGAAATTAAGGTCTGTTAATTCATTCTAGAATGAACAACCAAACGTTTCCAGAACATTCTAGAACTAGAACTCTTCACCAGAGAAGCTGATAAAAGGCTGATAGAATTTGTTCTAAAAAATATGTTCAACTGTAGACCTGAAATCATTGAAAGGTTGACATGATGTACAAGTGCAAGTAAGCGTGTAAGTGCAAACGGCAAGTACAAAACGTACTCCAGTGACAGAACACATACAGTTTAATACGGTTTGTTTGATTTGTCTTTTTTTCTTAAAGATGTGTCACATTGTTAATTATTATTATTATTATATTTATTATTATTATTTTATTCTACAGAAGTATCAGGACATGACCATGCTTACCTTCTGTGCTTAATGAACAAACTGCGATGAGCAGCAGCAGTAAGGCGGCAGTGCAGCGCTTCATCCCAGCGCAAGTTCACGAGCTCCGGCTCGCGCTCTCTTCACCAAACCTCACGCGCTCTTAAACGTTAAGATCCTGTCTCTCACAAGTCACAAGTCACTCTCTTCTTCTGGCATGAACGTGTACGTGTAAAAAAAAAAGGCGCTCTAGTTTGTCCTCTCGGTGTGTTTGTGTGTCTCAAGGGATGACAGCAATGAGCAGGTTGAAGTCACTCCACACACACACACACACACACACACATACACAAACATACAAATAACAAACACACACACTCTCTCTCTCTCTCTCTCTCTCTCTCTCTCTCTACTGATCTGACCGAGGGCGCGCGCAGCCGGCTTTTAAAAAGCTCGCTCGCGCCTCATTATTATGCACAGCTAAGGAGACGATTTGGGTTTAGTGTGTGTGCGCGCGCGCCCGTACAGTATGTGTTTGTGTTTTTCAGTAATGACAAAGAAAGCAATCAAATTTAATTTTAAAGGTTTGTTGGAAAAAAACTTTAGACAATTAGATGAGCTTTTACTCCTTTAGTTTTCTTGGATTTTTTTTTATTTTTATTCAAGTGTAACTAAAACAAGATTATAGTATGCACGCTTGTGGTTTGGCACTGTGAGCTATACAGCCTAGAGTCTATTTACATTAATGCATGGGATGGACACTAGAAAAAAACTGGTAATGATTTCACATGGCAAATATTTCAGTTTTTGGTTCAATCCTCATTTTTTAATCTTATATACAAAATATATGACATAATGGTGAAAAGATCAACCACTTGTTGCCATATGCTTGAACTTCAAGTAACATGCACCGATCAGCCATACCATTATGAGCACCTGCCTAATATTGAGTAGGTCCCACCCTTCTGCCACCATAACAGTGATGCACTGTGTGTTCCGTCACCTTTCTATCACACTCAGCATTAACCTGGTTCATTAATTTGATCTACACTAGCGCTTCTATTGGATCGGACTACACAGGCCAGTCATCACTCCCCATGTGCCTCATAAGCCTTGGCCACCCGTGACCCTGTCGCCAGTTCACCAGTTTTCCTTCCTTGGACCACTTTTGATATGTCCTGAAAACTGCAGACCAGGAACATCCCACAAGACCCGCAGTTTTTGACTTTCTCTGACCCAGCCCTCTATCCATCACAATTTGTCCCTTGTCAAAGTCAAAATCCTTATGCTTGCCTGTTCTGCTTCCAACACATCAGCCTCAGAAACAAAAGGTTCACTTGCTGCCTAATATATCCCACCCACTTCCAGCCACCACTGACACGAGTTATTGTAACTGTAGCTATTGTGACAAGGGCCAAATTGTGACAGCTAGACGACTGGGTCAGAGCAACTCCAAAACTGCACTCTTGTGGGATGTTTTCAGACTGAAGTGGTCAGGACATACCAAAAGTGATCCAAGGAAGGAAAAGCAGTGAACCAGTGACTGGGTCATGGGTGGCCAAGTCTCACTCATGCACATGGGGAGCAAAGCCTAGCCCATGTAGTCTGATCCAATATAAGAGCTACTGTAGCTCTAATTTGTAAAAAAAAAAAAAAAAAAAAAAAAAAAGTCAATGCTGGTTTCCATAGAAAGGTGTCAGAACATGGAAGTCATTGCTGCTTTGGTTGCAAAAGAGAGGACCTATCCAATAAGAATAGGTTGATCATTGTAAATGCAGCCTCATGAGCAGGGACAAAGCACAGAACTCTGGGCTGTATACATAAGCAGTCTCACTGGGCTCCTTCCTTTCTTGATTCATATCTTTCACTTTTTATTCCAGGCATGCAAGGGCCCTCTGGCCATTGGGGCCCGGGATAGTCAGACCCACTTCTCCCCCACTACAACTCCCCTGCTCATGACACTCTACTGCTCTCATGTAGGGACACCACAATTTCTTCCAACTACATTGTGTGTCTATATCTGAAAAATCCTCATATGATGACTGTTGAGTATTACATATTTATCTGTTTGAAGGCATTGACAAAGTTCAATAGATCTCTGTGCTAATAAACAGAAACATTGGGGTTTAGGTTGTTTCTCTGATCGGGCAGGGGTAGCTCAATGGGTAATGCTTCGGGCCACTTATCGGAAGGTCCCAGGTTTAAACCCCAGCACCACCAAGGTTAATTGTGTTTGCCCAATGGTGTAAATCTAATTAAGTTGGCCTTTTTCTCATAAACCTCAGTTAAATTAAATTAGATCACTTTTCTTACTGTTTGCCTGACCACTTTTTTTTCCCTTCATTTAATCATTCATCTTTAGCAACCATTTAATGTGGACAGGTTTGTGGTAGATCTGAAATCCCAGGAGCACTGCTACCAGGCTATCACAGTAACCATTCCACCAATTGGGATACGGAGCTGGGGAAAAAAACAGAGAACCTAGTGCAAACCTACACTTTCCTCAAATCAAAGAGAAGATGAGCATATTTCAATAATAAAAGATGATTGCTTGCAAATTTTATCTTTTTATCTTAGATGTTGTGGCATTTCACTAACCATACAGTACGTAGGTACATAGTTTTGTTTGACATTTGGGCCTCACCCATTCAAGTTCCACTTATTGTGACACCCATGATGAGGCAATCTAGCATAAATAACATTCATTCATTCATTTATTCATTCATCTTTAGTACCCATTTAATCTGGACAGGTTTGTGGTAGTCCTTCACAGTATCTGTTCCACCAACTGGCATTTTCAGAAGCTGTGAAAGAAACAGATAACCTGGTGCAAACCTGCACTGTCCACAAATCAAACATAAGATGAATATATTTTAATAAGTAAGATTTTAAGAATAATAAGTAAATATAACTGCTTGCCATTTTTGTTAACTTTTTGTCTCAGATGATGGAGATGAATGCATACTAAAGTGACATTTCACTAACCACTAACTGGGTTTGACATTTTGGGCCTCACCCATTCAAGTTCACCTCATTGTGACACCCATGATGATGCAATCCTAGCATAAGTGACATTCATTAACCCTAATTATCCTCTCTGTGACCATTTATGTAACTGAAAGTGCTTAATACAACATTTTTATAAGTACACTCAAAGAGTCACTTTTGAGTCAGCTGTTTTGTCTGTCCATAACATACTGTAAATCCCATCTGAATTATGCAAATGTAGAGCTGTCAGCCTACTCATTCACCCTATGACGACTATTGTGCAGGGTCGACACTAATCTCTCCATCCTCTCTACTGAGTCATTGCTGATATTTGCTATATAGTATGTTTGAATGCCGGAGACAGTAATTGTAGTAAGTAAGTAACTGGTGCATGGTTTAGTTAATGGAGTCTTGTTTAAGTGGTATGAGTCAGCTATTTCCTGATAGCTTAATGTAGTGATACAAGCTTATCTAAAAGCTTATATTATTATAACCATAAGAGCCTTCTTTGATTTATGTATTGCTTTACCATTTTATGAAATAAAATGAATTAAATTCTGGATTCATACAAATGGAGGCATTAAAATAAACCCAACAGAAGAAAGCAAATTGTTTCGGATGGGAATATTGGGTTTTTGTTATAAGAATGGACTAATATTGAACGAATAAATTATTATTACTACGAGATTTATTGAATGACTAATCATGTAAGACTTTCTCTTAATCTTATGTGCCAAAGTCCGCCATAGTCTACTTCCCAAACTTTATATTTAGATGTCAGAGCTTTTCCTCTGAGTTGATGCCTAAGCATCACCCCTAATCTGAACCTTTATATTTGGGAAACAGTACATTATTTATTTGTGAACTCTACAAATCATGGGAGTGTATGCAGTTATTGTGTTGCAGCAGCATGTAGGGATTAGCTCTGTAAAAGATAGCCCTGAGAAGAAATGGTTCTCCCTCTTCATGTCTCAATAATGGGAGGCAACATAATGAACGTTTGAACACACCGTGCCCAGATCTGCAGCCAAGTGCTCGAGCGCTGCTCTCCACAGCCATGCCACGGTCCATCAAATGCCCATCTGCAGTCCATCATCTGCTTGGGGGAGAAATCAAAAGCATGACAATTAAATGTGAAGTTGCCTGCCACTCATCATCATGACAGGTGCCTATTTGGGCAGGAATATTGCTGGTGATGTAATGGTATCAGACAGTAAAACAGTTGAAACCAAATTCAAATCAACCATAACTGTCAGCTGTAGTCAGTTTTTGTCTGTTCTTTCAAAGCACAGAGGTTTGATTTGGAAGTAGAATAAGTTAGAAATAACAGACTGTTGCACATAAAAAATTGTATTTATCTTGGATTTTAAATTGGGTGCTAATCACTAAATAGTAATAATTTACCCTCAGATTCAAATAATTTGGTAATCTGGTTTCAGAAAGAGCATACTTTCTATATACTTAGCCACATTCAGCCAAGTTCTTAGCTGTGGAAACTGGTCTGGACTATTAGCAGTGTTCTTGCTGCCCACAATGCTGGAAGCCTGTCACTAATACTTCCAGACAAGAGACCCGAGTCTGACCCCCTTCCTCTGCTAAATGGCAACCCAGGAAATGCCACAGGCTCCCACTCTGTCCCATGGCATGCAAATAATGCAAATCTCATCTCAGCCCGTAAATATGACTTACACTTCCTACAAACCATGAGCAATCAAACTGAGATATTATTTAAAAGTCCTTGTTTGAACATTACTTACACTTACAGCAAGCCAACACTCCAAGGTATTGTCCAAATCAGCCATGGCCTGCACTGGTGTTGATATTGGCAGAGAAGTAAAGCAATTTCCATGGCTTCCTAATTGGTGTGAGCAGGGGAGCCATAGATCATTCTGAGTGGTAATTAGAGAGTAGGTTTTTCTGTGTAGAATAGTGATGTTTCTCATCAACCATGGTGGGAAGGTGAATTTAATGTCAAATCTGACCCGATGATGGTGTCACACACTGATAAACAGTATTAACCATCTGGACAGCCAAGGACATTCTGATCAACCATTAGATCCAGTCAACTTTTCAACTCATAATTCTGCAAAATGTTATACTTGTTCTTAAGTAGCTTCAGCATTTTTAACTGCTGTAAAGGTTTTTTAAAAAGTATTATTGTTATTATTTTCTTAGAACTCATGAATAGGAAATGTTACTATAAAATATAAAATAGACATTGATAACTGTATATCAAGATATACAGTAAATATAGCTACATGAGGGCAAAATCCTTTTTCATGTTTCCATAAATAAATTTCAGATGATTAAAATGATTGTCAGTAGCAGCACCTAAAAATATTTATATCTCTCAAAAATCTTTTTTTTTTAAAGCATGCAGAGCACGTAAAGCAGGAACTAACAGCAATATTTAATCTTCCCTACTCGAAACTTGAAACTACCCACAAATTGGTGACACACATCTGGGTCATTTTTAAAATTTTAGCCTTAAATCACACCTGAAATGATGGAAAAACAAAACCAAGATCTTTTTTTATATTACATTTTTTTATTTGATCATAATCGATTATCAGCAATAATTAGTTCTGTCTTCTATTTTGATAGATTGACCAGCATTCCAAGACAGACTACATTTACTATAAGTCCACTGGTATGTTATCACTCAGTTGTCTATGTACACTATAATTTGCTGGTTTAAAACATGTGCTATAGTCGAATGGAGAAAACATAGAAAGGAATATTTTCAGTAATATAATTTTTGGCCTAAAATACGAATGCTTGTCATATGAAAAAGAAAAGGAAGAAGGGACTTAAATTTAATCAGAAGCACTTTTTTTTTAAAAGGGAATGCACAAATCAATGTGAGCTAGCTTGCTGGTTTGAATGACAGACTCTAACGTTAGCATGATTTCTATGGGATGTTTTTTCCTAACGGAGCAAAACCAAACAGACCATTTGGCTATATTGTGTCTGAAATGGCCCACAATCTATATTAATTATAGGCCTGTTGAACTAAATCAATAATGCACTCACAGTTGTGTGGTTATAATGCATGCCTGTGATTACCCATGACATGGACCAAATCACAATCATGCTGATATTCAGTATACCTGCACTCTTGCTTGTGCGGTATCGCTTAAATATCATACAATGACTTGTACTGTCAGTTGATATTAGTTTATTAGCTTTATTGGGGAGCAGTTTAAGATGCAGGCAACATCCAGGCTGGTAAATATTTTGAGCAGCCTAGTGATAACACCCTGTTTGATGTTAAAGTGAACACTAAACCTGTCTGTACAAAGCACTGATCCAGGCATGTGTAAAATTTGGGTTAAATGCACATAATGATTTTTGTTTCGGTCAGGAAATGGCCTGTGGGTAGCATATTCTTTGTGTTTACTCATTTATGTTTCGTAACACCTGCCAGTAAGGAATTTCTTTGCAGTGTGTCATTACGTGTCCAACGTGCTGGAGATTAAGCTCAGCATGATCCTTCTCGTGTGACATGCAAACAAACACGTATTTCGTCTCTAAACCCACGTGACTGACCCTGTATGCTACATATGTATTTACGTATACTGTGTAGCAGAAGACTGGCTTTGGTCAGAGACCTCTATTTGCAGAGCACTTATCACAATTCACATTATACTCTAGCTCTGATTTCATAATGGTTTTTCAAGAGACCACTATTTAGGTTTACGCTTATCCTAACTGTTCCTACAACTTATTTGACGCATAAACAAATGGAACATTTGCACATACCAGAAAGCCACAGATCGGATCGTTTCTAAATCTCAGCAAACCCGGGAACGTTTCCTTACTGTATGTCTTTTTCTTTACTTGTTTTTCTACACTTTTTGACTCTAATCGCATTTCAGTGTAAATATTTTCCACATTTTAGGGTGTAGTGCTCTGCTGATGTTATGTAAGTTGCTTCAGCATAGCACAGTGCACATCTAAAAATGGATGCACTGAGTATTTATTTAAGGCTCATCCGGGACAAGAGTTTGAATAAGGTATTAGGTGCTTTAATATTGTTTGTATGTTGGTGTCTTTTAAAGGAATATGGAAACAAAAGTGGAATGAAGCATTGAAGTCACCGAAGTGCTATTAATAATGTAATATCTACATAAAGGAAACAATGGAAGCTTTCATGCCAGTCCTGCAGTGGAGAATTCCATTCGTGATGACTTTGTCTTCCAGGCTCCACTAGTCTTATCATATCCCTGTCCTTCTCTCAGCAGTCTCTTAACTATAATAAGCCTTAGGAGGCTGTGGGGCTGCTGGACTGCTGGAAATCTTCATTTAGGTCACATAGGTTCATATTCATATAGGTTTTCTATACTGTATACTGTATACTGTATATACACAGTATAGAAAATGTCAAAATCTATACACACTTGTCACGCTCTCAGCGCACCGCGCTGATCAAAGGCCGCTTCCGCCTGTTGACATTTCCTTTCTCACGCTGTCATGCTCCTTACCACGCTGCCTGTTTTCCCACGCTGTCATCCCTCCTCACACGCCCCCCGGACCGCCCCGCCGGCACACCGGTTTCTCATCTGGCGCTGATTTCTTCCGGCTTATAAGG
>JAQQZT010000002.1:22457771-22472879 GCA_030068275.1 Clarias platycephalus | reverse complement strand
CACACACACACACACACACACACACACACACACACACACACACACACACACACACACACACACACACACACACCAGTTCCATCCCTGTATGCGAATAAAAATAAAAAACTTATATGCCTCACAGCATGCACTCATATGATACACGTTACATAACGTATGACATGTAAAAAAAATTAAGTCATTTATTTTCATTTGAGCTGAGATTAAATAATTGATTATTCATAACACTGCATGGTAAAATATCTGCAAGAGCGGGACATGATAGGTCTTTATGGACCGGGTGCCGAGGAGGTGGAAAGCCTGTAATGCGTTTACACTCTGATAAATATCCTCCAGATACATGCCATCTGGTGAGAGCGAAACAGAGAAAAGGGGACGAAACTGGAAAAAAGGATCTCTTCATTGGCTACAAATAGGTCCTCATCTGCTTTGTTAGATCAACCAGTTTAGCAAGTGATGAGGCAGATGGCATAGATGAGAAAAACAGCCAGGCCAAAATTAAATGGGTGAAAGATGAAAGAATATGAACATAATTAAATGTGTGTGTGTGTGTGTTATGTTGAATACCCAAACCTGTCTTAAAGACAACCAACACTGTGTTAATCTTTTCAATACTGGAACATATTTGAACACCCAGTGAGCCACTGTTGTGTAATTAAAGGTAATGGTGCTGCTCTACCATTAATCTGATCTCATTCGGAGTTGTCGCCAGGCTGCTGATCCTCTGTCACGGAGTTTATGATGTGCTTCGCACAGACTGCGCATCCTAGAGAAATGCGCTGGGTGTCTGGGCCAGATGGCTAAGTCTGGATGGTGACGTGGGACTGGGCGTCTCTCACTCCAGATTGAGCTTGAAGCAAACAGCAACAATCATATACTCACACACGCACAAATGGGTGTCTTACTACCTTTGTGAGGCCCTTCTACTGGTAATTGATGACTTAGCTGTTTTTTATGTTAATGGCCTTAAAGTTATGTAGTTATTGTAGTTATCAAGCCTGTCAGATATTCCAACCCTTTTATATCCAATATAGTGTATCATGCGTACTGACAGATTGGTTCCCTTCCTTTCAGCACCCGCAAAAGGCCTCGGCATCTGATTTCAAATGATGATGAACATTACATAATGTAACTGCTGGAAATATTAAAGGATTCCTTCAGGACATGCTTGCATACATGCCAACATGTTGAACCTGTCTGGAAATGTTTAGTGTTTAAAGTCGTTTGAATAATCAGTTGTTGTGAATAATCATGTTCACGTTACAATTTCCTCCAGACCAAATAGAGCAATAACAGCTGGTTGGAAAGTGAATAATGTATGACTGATAAACAACTTAATGATCTGACAGTATAAATCAACGTTAACACACCAAATGCTTTTGAACCTTCCTGATGGAATCATTAAACGTGAATGACACCATGTGAACTGGAACCATAAACTTCCATTTATTGTTAGCATACTATATTGAAGCTTATTAAAAATGCTCCATAAATAAGGTATATTAGCAACAGGTAGTGATGGTTTGCATGATCCTTGTCATGCAATCCGACAGGTGCAGAATGTCAGAAGCAACAGCACGCTAATCTAAGATTACATCGAAGATGACAGATAAATCTGTGATAGCATTTTTTAATTAACTAGTCTGTTTTTCAGTAATCAGTGATCGGCATCCATGGTTCCCAACCTGGGCTCCATGCCCACCCTTAAGGGGGCGCCAAAGATCACAGGTAGCGTCCGAGACTTTGCTCTGAGGCTGTAAGGTTTTTGGAATTAGATTTGCACATGTTAAATAAGACCATAATTATAGTACACTTAGAGTATAAGTAAAAGTCTGCATAAAAAAACTGCTTCATAATTTACATTTATTCTTTTGTTTTATGCATATGGGCTAGGCTAGACTTGGGTTGGTTGGCGGGGTCAGGTTTTTTCAAACATAAGCTCTAAGGGAAAAAGTTTGAGTAGCACTGACCTTAAACACAGTTTTCCCAGGAATAAGCTTTTAGAAAAACAAGTCTTATTTATGTCCTTGTGTCTTTTAATGTTACGGATTCATGGACTATTACAGCTCTGCCACATGTTCCTCCATTCTCCATTCCATGCCTTCTTAGTTTTACCACATTGTTACCACTTTCTCAACAACACTTTGTGTAAAAATAACCTGGGACAAAATTCTATGTGAAAAACAGCTGAAACATTTTTAGATTTCATTTGCTCTAAATAAATAAATAACAACTCTCAAACAGATTGTGGAAATGGCAAAAAAAAAAAGAAAAAAAAAAAGAGTTTATAAATAATGTGAACAATGTGGACTAGTGAAATGACGAGGAAAAATCCTGCCACCTATTTTTTTTTTTTCAGTCTATAATCAACTAAAGTTGTGAATGTGCTTGGCTGTGACTCAAATTCAGAAAATTCAGAGGGATATCTGAGGGCAAGTGGTAGCTTTGGCACAGGTGCGAGATCTGTTTGGTAATGGAGGGCTTTGCCCACAGAAACTGGTCTGCTTGGCAAATCCAGCTAAGGAGGATTTAAATATTTGTTATAAGAAAAGGTTAAAATCTATATTATGTACTGTATTATGTTACAGATCACTTTTATGGTTTGTGACTCTATGAATTATTTACAGATTTCTCTAAACATATATGGTGGTATTAACAAGTAGTACAAAACATAGTTTCACTCACTGCAGTGCTACACCCTACTTACCTACAGCAGGTACAGAAAAGAATCACCTCCCTTTAAATAGCAGCCTAAAATAAAGTCAGGCACATTTTTCATTTTATCCAGCTTTATTTACTCAGTGCAACTTTTAACATTCAAGTGAAAGATATAACAACAACATATAGGAAAAAAATAGAAAACAAGACCAAAAAAACAGAATCACTGATTTGGAAAAGGATCACCCCCCTCCTAAAAAGGTAAAGCCAATCAACTTCTCAATCCACAAAGTGATGTCACCCATAGGTATTTCAAAGAATAGTTTTGTAGCTCAAATGTGTGGCCATCGGTCATCACTTTCTTGGCAAGAGTTGACTAGACCTAAACTCTGGATTAGTCCATAAATGTGAAATGGACAAAACAAACAGAGCCTGGCTGTTTGGAACTCTGCTACCTCATTCAATTACCACCCACAAGCTAAGCAAAATGCTATTTTGCCTAATGTTAATTTATATGTCCGTCTTCCATACCCTACACATCATCCCATGTCAACTCCTACGTCTTTCGTTAAACTACCACTGATTCCAGTTAGCTTGTTAGCTAAGGTGATTAAGACCTTCAGTGCGACTGTCCCTCAAATTGGCCATGCGCCTAATATTATACAGTATATAATTAAATATGTTATTTATGTAATAAATTGGAAATTATGGGAAATCTATCAATTGAGAACGAAGGCATTTTTTGTTGTTGGCCATTTTAACAGAGGGCTCTATGGGGATTGATTTGCTTTTGTAGCTAGCCCCCTGTGGTCATTTGGGAAAACTGCACGTTTTTAGCACTTCCGCATTGGCTTCATTTTCCTAAACCTTATGCACATACAACTATCTGCTGTAAAGCTGTATATCTTCTTAAATTGCACTTGGGGTGGGCTATAGGCAGCAAGTGAACAGTCATTTCTCAAATTTGATTATATTGGAAACAGGAACAGTGAACTGTGTTAGAATCTGAGTGACTTTGACAAGGACCAAATTTTGAAGGTTAGATGATCGGGTCAGAGCATCTCCAAATCAAAAGGTCATGTGGGGTGTTCTATGTATCCAATGGTTATTACACTTCAACAGAGATTGTAATAACAGGCTATTAGGCTGTCAGAGTTCATTGGGAACAATCCACCTATTGTAACCTGAAGGAGATAAGACTCAAGGCAGTGAGGAAGATCACTTCCGTATAGGTAAGGGGTGACATGTTGTCTAAAGTGAAGCATGGCAATAGATTGATGACCTCTGAGATGCCAAGGAGCCGAGCAAAACATAAGGCAGGGTTGAAATGAAAAAAGTCAACCATGATTCCAGAAAGTGGAGCAAAGTTGCATTCTTCTCAAAGGCATAGGGCACAACAACATTCTCCTTGAAGCAAAAATCCTCCATATAGAAAGAATCGTCCATATAGAAAGATTGGGCAACATCCGAGCAACATTCACCACAAAGCAGGGGATATGAGCGATGTGCTCAGTGGAGAAAGAAAACAGAGTGACATCCTCAGTGGAGCAACAAAGCAGAGTGACATCTTCAGCCAAGCAGGAAGGCAGAGTGATGTCCTCACCAGAGCAACAAGTTTGAGTGATATCCTCACCAGTGTGAAGGGGGAAACCAAAGTAGTTTTAGTTGTGTTGTAGTAAGGTGGAGCAATGAGACAAAACCGTGGCAGAGCTTCGAACTGTTACGGCATCCTCTGAGGGGGACATTCTTGGTAGAACAAAGAAGTAGAACGTCATCCTCTTTGGAACATGGAGATAGGCAATGTGCAAACTTTGGCACGGAGGGTGGGAGATGGTTGGAGCTGGGTCGTAAGCCCCTCCACAAAAGACCTCCTGAGGGGGCATTGCATCAAGCCATTTCTATGTGGGTCTGACTCAATCTGACTCAAACAGTGGAACCAAGCCTTTCTCTTCACTAAAATGACATAACTGACATAACTGCTCTGTTGCTGCTAAAGACAGTGCTAAATAATGGGCCAGAATAAAGAGAACTTGCCATCACGAAACTAACCAGATCCGTTCTACAGTTTCACTTTGAAATTTTATGCTTATTAAATCTACACTATGAAACATTATGAACTGTATTCCAAGTGTCATTTATAATATTTGAGACTTTTACATTTCCTATGTATGTGACCCTAAGGCTATAAAAGAATGCTGCGAGAAATTATGATCTTGTCACTGTATTCCATGAAGCTCTCTTTTATGTGACGGCTCCGTCAATGACCAGAACAATTGACTGCTTTCTGTCTAGATGTATGACCAGCTGGCAAGATGGCAGGTGGAAGATTAAGGGATAAATCAAAGACAGACTGAGAGAGAACTGATAACCTACCAAGGACTTCGTTGAGAGGGCACATGTTCACAGACGGTACCATGTCCTTGAATCGGTGTCCAGTTGCTCCGTGAGAGAACTTAATGAGGAGTTTTACTTCCCATTGAAACAAACAGTTAAATATATTAAATTCACAATGCTGCTGATATTGGATACTATGTTTTCTACAGAAGATAAAACCTTGTATCTTATGCAATTAATTACTGTTCCCAAGGGCTATTCATACTTGGTTACTAAGTAGGCCAACTTTTGAAAAATGGAGGACAGACTCATGGAGTTAAGCCACAAAATGACATACAGTTCTGGAACAAGGAAAGATTTTGGAACAAAGATAAGTTTCTTGGCATTTGGCCTTTGTATATCTGTAAAACACTTAAGATACAACAGTGTGCCATTAACCATTCAGGTATTACAGTCATTTTCATACACACACACACACCTAACCATTTTAGGGCTCATATATAATGGAATGATCAAACATAATTACAAACATAAGGATTGGCGTTATACCTGGAGGAAAATTCTTTGCAGTTAGTGACTGCCTGAGGTCTGGAATGGAAATGATTCAAGATGCTCCGTCATGCCTTTTTAAGTGGAAGCCATGCTCTATTGGATTAAGAGCATGTGACTGCCTTGGCCAGTGAAGAATATCCTATTTCTTTTTCTTGGGTAGCTTTTACTGTATGTTTTGGGTCATTATCTGTCTGGAATATTAAGTGGTGTCCTAAAAGTTTATGGACCTGACTGTAATATATCAAAATATACAATTTCTGCCATACTGTATATCAGGTTGAGTAATAGAATTAGTTTTATGAAGACACAAGATTTTCAGTAGAGGAAAACATAAATTACATTACAATTATTCAATAAACCGATGTAAAAAAAAAAAAAGGTAATAATAATTAAGATATTAAGTAACAGTAATAATAATAGTTAGTCTTAACCAAACCATCAGCACAACTTCTGCTCCTTGATTAACCTTCTGTTCAGCAAAAAAAAAAATCTAGCTAAGTTTTAATATGGCAGCTAACTTCACCTATTATGGGATGTTAAGGTTACATCGTATACAGTAGCAAGAGCATTATGTTCAAATCATGATCACAAACCAAATGATAGGTGCCCTTGGACCTTCAAATTGAACAACAAGAAATAACAAAGTGACTGACATAAAGTCACGATTTCAGTAGCAGCATATCCAATGAAATTGAACGTTTTCCATGCGAGTCTTATGTCATTAAGATAATTGAGGTTTACATTACAGCAACAAATCCAAACCACTGACTTGAACTGATACGTCTTTGGTGCATGAGGTCTGATGTTTCTTCAGTTCGCCGTTGGACAGTTTCTACCTGCAGTTACTTTCCATATATTGTTTGACACATAAAAATGGATCAGTTATATACCATGGTCATATGATATACAACCTATTAAGTGTTCATAGAGACATTACAAAGTCGTTGGCTACCTTGGTAAGTTTATGTAGCTTGTTTTGATTTATGATTAGCTTGTCGAGCTATGCTGTTCTGCTAGCAAAGCTACTACAAAGCCCCTAGCACATATCATGTACTGTATATCAAACATTACATATCATACATTAAACATACACATCCCTTAAACATAAATCGTGTTGTGTATGGCAGCATTTTATATGGAAGTAGGCTGGGCGGCACAGTCACAAGCGGCGATGGTAGCGACGGCCACAAAAGATGAAACCACAAGCAACATGGGTGACCTGGCTCGCATTCAAATTTTTTATTCTTGTAAAGAATATTAAGCTTCGTGTTAAAAGTTAAAACTGCTACACAGATCAAATTGAATTGAATTTCATAAAAATAGGTGAACCTAATGACTTAACTAGGTTCACTTAATAAATTGTATTTACTTTACTTGTCAGTAGTTTTAATATTATGGCTGGTCTGTGTATAGTGCAGTATGTATGTCTGCATGTTTCATTGTAAATAGCCTAGAACTGTTTACAGTAATGAAATTATTTTCAGACTAATGTTTTTAAAATAATACATAATTCTTTTTTTGCTGTAAATGATCCAACAATAGGCAAATAAAATATATAGAATATACTTTGTTTTGATATTTATTATATATACTTTACAGTACATAAATTACAATAATATTTAATCTTTTTTACTTTACTACATGTGGGTAAAAAATATCTTCTAACTATTGGATGAAGCTGACAGACACCCGAGGGCAGGTACTTTGTTCTTCATTGGAAATAAGATGAAATGAGGAGGACGACAGAATGCATCACAGTCACTCATTAACTGCACTATGACAGCCAGCTGATGAGAGAGATGTTCCAGATTAGTGTTTTTTTCATAAACTGCACTTATTAAATGACTGCTCAAACCCTAAATCATTGCACCATAGACCTTTAGGGAATAGCCGGAGCCATTAAGGATTTGAAAGGCCTGTGACGCATTCATACGTCAATAGCAAAATGGTCTGCATTACCATCTCAGGATATAGTGTTTATTCCATCAGTTTATCAGTCAGGAAAGGTCTCTGACCTTCATGATAGTGCTTCTTCATGACTTTGAGTTATAAGGCCGTTACAGCTCTACAGTAATGTCATTCATCACACTTATTTCAGGATGTAGTACAAGTATAGACAGGCATCGTGAGAGGTGTTATGCAGTGCCTAACTACTGGATGCCTGGCTTCTGATTTGATTTAATTCAGAATTAGACTAGACTCACATGACATAAACAGCCTAATTTTGTTATACTATATAATTTTATTAAAAGAACTATGGTTATACTGTATTGTTATATTTAATAGAATATAATGTGATGAAGGCTTGATGATGTGAATTAGCCTGCTCATAAAATCCTGATCATGTCGGCTCCTCTCGGTAAACAGATGTTTTATGGGTCTGAGATATAATTTAATGTAATTTAATTGATCCTCAATGACACTATTATCCTGTAACAGGTTAGCCGTAGGGACAAAGTGATGATCCATGTGCGGCGAGGTTTCAATCAAGATCATAGCAACCAAGGTCAAACCATAAACTAAAACTCCAAACATTATGGGATGTCAATGGTCCAAACTTGTAGAAAAAAGGTCAAAGAGAAAAAAAAGTGAGAATGAGAAAAGAGACCTTAAGTGACAGGCGTGTGCTTGCTGAGAGGTAAAATTAGAAGAGTTTTGGTAATATATACAGTATATATAGATAGAAACCAACTGGAAAGACATAGGATTAGATGTAGGTGGAATATGAGCACAGGAAGAGTAGGAAGGTATAATGAAGAGCAATGTTGGTCAGAGTTTTGCAAAGTCAGACACACATTAAACCAAAGGAGTGACTGTGGAAGTGCAATGCGAGAAAACACTTAGAACATGGGCTGGATGGTTCCTGACTGATGAAAAACAGCTAAATCCCAAATAACTGTGATAAACCGATGAGTCTTTCCACAGTCCTGAATGTTTGTCTGTAGTTGCATGCCTGGCAAAATCTGGAAGCGCTTACAAAAGGCATAAACTGTTTGCTTGAAAGAGCTGCATGAGCAAATTCAACTCAGTAGGATTTAAGCTCGTTTGATGCGAAGAAGATAAAGAGGTCAGACACGGGGCAGTTAACGCGCCAAGGTTCTGACATGACATAAATAAATAATTAGAAATAATTATAGATGATTAGACTAAATAATTAGATTTAATTAGTACCCAGAAAGGGCATTAAAATGATTTGTAAAGGTTTTTCCATGTTGAATTGAGAGACAGATGTGATTGTGGTACTGGCTACCAGAAGAGGTCCTTCATCTTGATTCGTCAGTATTAACTCCAGAAGTACCTGGGGGCAGTAAAAAAAAAATTTTTTTTTAGAGACATTAGCATATGTGTTGAAAAAAGAGAATTGAACAGAAATGAATTAGGAAGAAGCGTATGGGATTCTTCTTGTGGCCTTTCTTCCAGCGAAGTGTAGCAAATATGAAGTGCATTGGAGGCATTAGAATATTATTTACTCAAAATGTTTTTGTATATACAGCAATCTGTGCTGTTAGAGGAAATGTAAGCGCTCAAAGTTTAGGGGCTGTAGGTTGAAAACCGTAGGAGGGAGTATTTTGGGAAATTTCATCCGAGGAATTTAAAGAAGGAAATGAAAAAGACAGAGAACAGCTGGTTGTCTCTGGCCAATTTAATTATAAAGACACATCGATTTAGGCAATCGTATCCACATCCGAAGTATACACACGGTTCTCTACAATAATAAGATAAATTGTAAGCATAACCATATTAAGTACAAAAGCATTAAGTTTGCAGGATAAAAATTAGAAACCTGAAACCAACCAGCTGTGCTATAAAAGCGATTGTAAGTGCTGTATTACTGTGTGTGTGTGTGTGTGTGTGTGTGTGTGTGTGTGTGTGTGTGTGTGTGTGTGTGTGTGTGTGTGTGTGTGTGGAGAGCTTTTTCATGCTGTAGTTCATTACAATGACATCAAAAGGCTCCTTGTGGTCCTTCGGTGTTCATATTGTCTATTATATCACTGTAGGATTTCCTTCCGAAACAAAGCGCTCCCCTCTGACCTCGTTCTGTCTTTGAACATCAACTTATGAGACGGAGCTCTGAATGAATGATGAATTGCCCCTGAAATGGTGCTGCCTCACCCAACACGAGCCAACCACTGCAAAAGTACTTTCTTCCATCATGTTTACTGCATGTTTACTGTTCTCGTTGCCAAGGACGTTCCATTTTCCAGGCCAGGGTCTTCGGGATTAATGAGGCATTCAGGTGCAGAAACGCTGCAGCGTTTGTGTGCTAGACTGTGAGATTGGCTGACTCTGTGTGGATGAGAAGTGGGATTGGAACAGATGGTGGCTCTCAGAGGTGTGATTAGCTCCCATCATGCTGGACCACGTGCAGGCAGGTGGGCACGACCCTCGCTGAGGCTGCGCTGCATATGTTCAGCTTTTGCAATGTGTAACTTGTTCAGCTTTTGCGATGTGAAGACATTTCTATCAGAGGTGCAAATGAGAGAGTAATATATACTGTATGATTCATGTTAAAAGAATGAGAAATTTCTGCCATCTTTTCACCTCGCTCTGTTCTCTCAATTATTTTCACTTTCGTCTCCATCGTTATTGCTTGGTTCTTCTTAGCAGTACCAGCTTCATCCCTGCTACTTCTATGCTTGCTTACGGACAACCTGGGATGCACGCTGACTTCCGCGACTGAATTTAATCATTTTTTTTTATATCTCAAACATATCTCAAAGTTATATCTCAAAGTTTTAAGATTTGATTTGATTCAGGATTAGACTAGACTCACATGACATAAAAAGTTTTTGTTTTGTTTTGTTATACTCTATACTTTTATTCAAAGAACTATGGTTATATTGTTATATATAGTATAATACTATATATGAGTTATATATAGAATAGCTATGAAGACTGTAAGGGTATAATGTAAATCCCTGTCTTTGACCTAATTTTGGAATAATGGCCAAAATTAAACCAGAATTTCAAAAATAAATAAATAACTAAAATATTTTTCATTCAAAAGATGTAGTACATGATGTACTACTGTAGTACAGTACATGTATAGAAATGACAGCACTGTCAACAAGATGTACAGTATGGGTTCTGATCCTGACAGTTCCTCACCATCAGCCACATCCTGAGATGTGCCAGAGGCTGTTGATTTAATTCAGCACACACATTTTTTTTTTTTTTTTTTTTACATTTTATTATTACAATATTACCTTCCTGTGATATTTTTGAACACATTTAATTGGTTCTTTTTACAAAACTAATTGCCTTATAAAAGATACCACAACCACTGACCACGCAGTTATGATGAATGAATGAATGAATAAATGAATGAATGGATAATTAAATGAATGAATGAATGAATGAATGAACCTGCAAATATACCACATCTATGAACGTGGTTTTTGTCTGTCCCATTAGATTTATATCTGACTCTGAAATACAAACTAAAATCCTCCTGTCTGTCAGATCCTGTTTGATCACATCCCCAGTGGAGACTTAAATGTGAATCGTAAATAGGGAAAATGTATAGTGAACATGGATTCAGTTCAGATCTGTCCATAACATACAACACAGTTCTTTCCAAATTATGAATTGTTATTTGTTTAGATTCTTACAAGATCATTTCCGGAAAATCCCTAACCTTAAATGAGCTCTATTTGCAACCTGAAGAGATTTACCTAATAATAATAATAATAATAATAATAATAATAATAATAATAATAAAAAGCATTATTCCACGAAACCTAAACACCATGTTTTTGGAATGTCAGAACCAGGGCTGTATGTCAGAATCTATCACTGAGTGTTCAGGATCAGCAGCATTGTGGCAAACCTGCAGAGAGCAGATGATGGCATGCCAGTATGAGAGAGCAAGCCTCCTGTTCATGCAGCAAATGACTGCCCAACTGGAAAGTGCACAACTGTCAACAAGATAAAGAAACAACAGCCGTGCTGACCCTGCTGATCCAAACGATTGCTTCTTTGTTTAGTTTTTGTTTGCCTGACACACATCACTGGCAACTTTCACAAGCCAAATATCTGTACAGAGGATTTCTACATGCCACACTAACCCACACGTATTCATTAACTTAGGGCCTCAGTAATACTGGAGCCACGAGGTTGGATGGGAGAGTGTGCAGTGCCACCATGTCCTTACCTTTTTTTTTTTCTTTTTTTTTTGCTCTTGATAAAATTTGGCTTTTGACATTCAACAACATAAACCCACACTGGAGAACTTTTAATTATCCTCCAAATCTTGTGTAGGTGCTGAACAGAACACAGCACTTTAAACTGGCTATGGGAATATATATATATATATATATTTTAGTCTGTCCATCCGGCCAATCGGGCGACAGATACCCCCCACCCTGGAGATATACTGTATCCGTCGTTTTTGTGTGCATTTCCATCCTGATGCCTGATTGTCATTCATGTATTACAGGGAAATTGGGAATACTGATTTAGCCTAATCTCCATGTCTTTATACTGTGGGAGGAAACCAGAGTACCCGGAGGAAACCCACCAAGCAGAACCGGGGAGCATGAAACCTCCATGCCGACAGACCCCGAGGCAGGAATCGAACCCAAGCCCTGGTTCAAGGTGACAGTGTTAAACTTAAGCCACTGTGCCGCCTGTGGGAATATAGCTAGGAACGATTTCTGTAGTTTTTATGGAAATCCTCAAAACACCCACTCACTTGCTCTACTAAAATACTTTTGAGAAGTAATAAAAAACTCTGTTTATTGATGCTTTTGTTTTATGACCAAAGAAAAAGAAAGACTAAAGGAGATGGACATTAGCTGCTAACAAAATTTGCAATACTGTATATGTTAATATACAGTATATGATAATACCTCATCTGTTTTTATTGTATTTTTGACAAAGACATATTAAATCAAATCTATCTATCTATCTATTTAAAATGAAAAAAAAAAAAAAAAAAAACTCTTCAGATTTGAGAAATCAGTAGCACACTGAATTGGCCTCGAATGCAATGTGCTTGGCATATTGTGGTTGTTCTACTGCTATGGCAGTTGGATGCCATCTGCCCCCTTTTCTCTGTCTGTCTGCAACCAGCTGCGTGGTGGGAACTTGATTTCACACAGAGTCATGCTGTCTGTCTTGGCCATAATTCACTATCCAATCTTGTCTAGTTGCCCTCTGCCCCAAGCTCTTATTAATGCCTCCTCTGAGAACACACACACACACACGCACACACACACACACGCACACACACACAATGTTTGTAATGACCTTCTCTTTGAGGAATTATTACTATAAGCAATTTCAAAATTGATTAATTAATTTATATAGTAAAAATTTAACCCTAATATTTAGGGAGTGAAAAAAACCACCCTAACCGTAGATCGTACATTTTACAAGAAAGCAAGTTATTTTTTAACTTCTCTAATAGAACTTGAATAAATAAATCGATAAATGTTGTTCTTTGAGGTTTGTTGGCAAACTGGTGTGTTTTTCTTTCCTTAAAGTAGTTAAACTAGGATGTAACAGCAGTTCAGAAATTGTAATAACTGATCTACTAGTTTAATCTGCTTTGACGGTCTTCAATATTGTACCTCGTTATTTCTTTAATGGTAGCATTAGGTGTAGGTATGCACATGCATTTTGTCTGTAGACTAATAAGGGACACATTGGTGGGTGGGGTAGCTTTGCTGAGTGACAGCTTCAGGGTCTCTGGTTAATCCTGACCTCAGGTTACTGTCTCTGTGGAGTTTAGATTATTCGCCCCATGTCCAGGTACGCGCTCCAGATTTCTCCGACCTCCTAAAACACGCCAGTGGGTGAACTCGCATAATGAAATTGCCTGTAGGTGTAAATGAGTTTGTGCAGGGTGCCTTGCGATGGTCTGGGATTGCTTCCAGGGTGCATTCACACCTGGCATAGACGCTGGATTTACTGTGATTATGACCAAAGGGATAAAAGGGGAGGACAAATTTAATACCGTAAGCAGCTAATTCATGCTATGACTACAGCTACTGTACTGTAAATCTCAAGACTGTTTTTGTTGACATACAGGACAAAGAAACAAACACAAATATGTCTTGATGGGGACGGGATAAACGTCTCCTTATGGGGACCAGTTGGACACAAATAAAACACCCTCACAAACCTAAACGTAAACATGTTTCGGCTTCCCCTTAAGTGTCTCAATTTCTATAGCATCGAGCTGAGCTGCTTACTTTTCCTGCCACATTCACAAGCGCACTGCAATACCATGAATGACTGTAATGAATAATGACCACCGAAGAATTAGCAGCATTATGTTCCTTTAATAACCTGACGTGCCCTGACAATGCTGGTCTTTCTTCTCCCCCCAAGCAGGGTGAAGAGGTGTATCTAAGGGAATGCCAGGGTTCACATGCAAGCCAGTGAACATAATGAGAGGGAACTTGAAAGGATTTGAGAGGCATGAAAAGGAGCTCGATCTTTCCCTATAGTACGAATCCACGGTGGGACCGGTTTTAATGCAAAAGATTAGCTCTCTTAATAAACAATCGAATGCACCATGGAGGAAAGATCTGGAGAATACTGTTGAGTTGTTCTGGCGAGTCTGTTATTCTTTCATTATTCAAACAGAAAAGCATTAATATTTCCCTGGATTCGAAGAACAGTCACGGTGACCTTCCTTTAAGTAAGCTGGTACTGAGCTGTCCATTCAGCTCTTAATGCTGCATAAGCTCTTTCTGTTTGAGTTGTATTAATGAAAGCTAAAATGCATAACCGCACTAACTTATGCAACCCTGCTTACAATTCAGCAAGCGGGAATCTGTGGAAATAAACTGAAGAACCTCTCTGCAATGGACCAGATGAAGTGAATGAGACAATCACAAATGTACTACAGTCAAACATGTGGAGTTCTCCATCTAGTGGATGGAAAACTGCATGACAAGACATTCTCTATCAAAAGTTCAGGACTTGCACCGACATAGTGGTGTTTTAATAAAGCCTGGAAACTGACTATCTCACTCATCGTCTACACCGCCTTATCCTGTCTACAGGGGCACGGAGGGCCTGGAGCCTATCCCAGGAGACTTAGGGCACAAGGTACACAGGGGTACACCCTGGACAGGGTGCCACTCCATTGCAGGGCACACACACACATATACACATGTACATTCACACACACACTATGGGAAATTTGGCCTAATCAGCATGTCTTTGGACTGTGGGAGGAAACTGGAGTAACGGGAGGAAACCCAACAAGCACAGGGAGAACATGCAAACTCCACACACAGACCAAAGCTGGGAATCGGAACCGGATCCTGGAGATGCAAGGCAACAGTGCCAACTATTACACCACTATGCCCCCTAGTATGAAAACTATTGTATTATAATCCAAACATTCAGTTACTGAAGTAAAAAAAAAAAAAAAAAAAAAAGTTAATACTAAGATACCAACAATTCTTAGTATATTGTGAAACCAATGCTGTGATCCTAAGTACAAAAATTATAGTTACCACTTCCCTTGAGTCAGTCAGTCATTTTCTATACCGCTTTATCCTTATATATAGGGTCGCGGGGACCTGGAGCCTATCCCAGGAACTT
>JAQQZT010000002.1:22434993-22448121 GCA_030068275.1 Clarias platycephalus | reverse complement strand
AATAAGCAGATCTTTCTCACACAGTCATCTACGAACACGCTGAATTCAGCTGAGACAGAGTGGGATTTGAGGTAAGGCTTGACTTCGGAGCCTGAGAGAACTCATTAGCATGATTTCTTTTGTGTTTCCTTTTGTTTGTTTTTTTTGTTAAACATTTTGAGAGTGCTGAGAGCTCGCTGCGCCCCTCAAAATCTCCGAGAGCAATGGCACGAAGCGTGACAACGAACTCTCACTCAGCTGGATGATTTTCGGCAGAGACTACACGCTGTGCTCGCACACTGAAGTTGCAACAGGCTCGTGAGTGCTCCAGCTTCCCACGCTGTTCAGACCAGGACATACTGGACCTGATGACTGCTTGGTAATTGTGTTTTGTCTGAACGTGGTATTGTAGTGGACTGGGTCATGACCCCAGTAACCCTTAATGAACCCCCCCCCTCCCCTGCAAACTGACATCAGAGCTTGAGAAAGCAGGTCAATTTTGGCTACAGAGGCTCGTCTTAGATGAGTTATTCCTGGAAGGAACATAGGCAGCTGCAGACAGCTAGAGACAGTGGTTTGGCAAAGAGTAAGACAGAGAAAGAGAGAAAGAAAGAGAGAGAGAGAGAGAGAGAGAGAGAGAGAAAAGGAGAGTGAGCGGGAGAGAGATTGTGGCTATAAAAGTGTGGCTTGTTCTCCTTCTGTACCCAAAACACACTCTTCCTCTTTTTGCACTATGTTCCCCTTCTCAGAAAAGAAGCTGTCCAAGAACAGCACACTGGCATACTGCGTCAAAACCATCATTCTCTCCATGGTGTGAATCTGACACTATCCGCAGCTGGACCGCAGGTCAGGTTGCACAACCTTCGAATTAGCAGCTCAGAATAATGGGGTGTGGGACACGGAAAAAGGCTTTGAGCCCGAACCATAGGTGGTCCTCTTCTGCCTCCTTGTTACTCTGTGAGTGGTCACAGCTGCCCCGCGTAGGGAAAGAAAGACAGAGCGAAATCAATTAAGTAACTTAAACAAACAATTAAAGTGAGTTTACTTTGCCTCGCAGGGCTTGAATTTGAGCTGGAGTTTTTTTTTTTCTACACGGCAAAAGTACCAAGGCTACATGTGCACATGATTTGATTTCGATCTCGATTCTCACGCTCCATCCTTCCTCCTCCTCCTCCTCCTCGCCCCCCCGCACGATAGCCAGTCGAATTCTTGAACACGATTGGTCAGAAGTGAATTTTCTTTAAGAGCAGCTCAGATAGACCTTCCAGCTGTATTTCACGTTTCTGCCATGTCAAACTTTTATAGTAACAACTCATTCACGGAGACTTGTACAGTACGGCAGATGCAAAACATACTGTAATCTAAGACTAAGAAAAAAAATACTTAAAAATTGTTTATAGTTTTTCTGTAACATGTGGATCTTTTCAACTTCAGGTTAAAAAAAGAAAAAGATTAGAATAAGCAATGATTGTTTATACTGTATATGAAATGATATAACTATTAACGGTAACTGTAAATAAATAAAATGCATGTAATAAATATAAAAAAGTAATTGTGTTAAATTGCAGTGTACGTAATGTAATAAAGAAACTAATCAATTTACGGATGGTAAGCGTATCTCTGCGTAGCATGAAGCCACATGACTGATTAATTTCCTAGAACAGCACACCTGGTCATGATTTATTCCTTACATACTGGATGATCATGTATACCATTATTGTGCTCATGGACCATGCTTAATGTATTTCCAAACCACTAAAGATATGACACTGTTGGCATTCTTCCAATGAAACAATAATGAAAATGCCCAGGTCCGCAGCATTACAGCATTAATGCATTATTTATTTTTTTTTCTTCCAAGAGTGAGTTTAAGAATTGACCATTTTCTTCTTCTTCAATGCACACAAACATCAGCATACCTCAGGAACTTAACTCAACTCCTGGCCTCCTTTACCGGGTCTTGGCTCGACACAGACACATGTGTGGTTTATATTACAGCCTCATAATTCAATTCCATGTTTGCAAATGTTCTCTTTGTGAGCAACACAAAGGTCCATTTGCTAGACCCCCCAAAAACTTTTTTCCCTACGGTCTATTTGAAACTCCACATACCATGTGTGCTTTGCTTTATTACAGTTTACGGACAGTGCCTTTGACAACGGCCTTTCATTAACAGTAGCCGCAGGAGTTATGAGGCTAAGACGGAAGAGGTGACTTTTTTATAATGAAATAAAGCTGAGATTAAATACACATAACCGGACTAATCCTTTCATTTCGGCCTCTAGCTGATGTATATTGGTAAAGCCTGGACAACGCAACATTGTTCGATGCACTAGCGTTAAATTCAGTCTACCACTAGATGGCGCCACACACCAGACCAGAATCATATGACGCCCAAAGGAGTTCCCACTCCTGCCAATACGGGCCAGGTTTTTAACCGGATGAAATTTTCCAAAGGTCTTAATATTTGTAAAGGGGAGAGCTCTGGCTTTGATGTGTGACCAGCCTGCGTTTAACCTTCAAATGCCCCGTTATTGGGCTTTATAACAACAAACAGAACGCCGTCGAAGGTTTGAGTAGCCTTTTGTCCCTCTCTCATGCAAGTCAATTTCCTGTCAGCTGAAAATAAAACACCCTCAACAAAACCGCATTATAAACAGCACACGCAATGTTAGACACAATTACCGGAGCCTTCATCTCAGAAAGCTATCTAAATCAGTGGACCTGCGGACATATTTACATTTTCCAAATTCAATTATCCGGCGCTGTCATTTGCTAACAGCAGAGTCACACCAGACTGGCTGAAGTCAATGGTACACAGGCAGCATTTGCAGTTATGGATTGCAGCTGTAACCTCCATTAGGCCTCTTTTGGAGCTGAGGAGCTGAGGTGCTAAGCTACGTGCTTGTTTAGTGAACAGAAACTCAAAAGGGTGGTGGTGGGGGACTGACTGATTTCGACAAGCCGTGTGAACCTCTGTCAGTACAAGTAGGAGTCTTTTACCAGAAACAGGAAGTCTAACGTTAACACGGGGTCTCAAAGTTGATGTTCTCATATGTGTTCGAGTGGCACTGGGGTGTTTTCCAATAACCTCTCAATAACACTGAAGTCAACCAGGCTCAGAGGAGCTCAACACTCAGCTCTTAGCCCTAACCTGATGTGATCCACCATACTTCAGTTCCAAAACTCTGGTTCCTAGTCCCAGTCCAAGATACACTGCCTTTTCTCGCAAGCCAGCCCTGCTTACCTCAATCCCTGCTTGACGTCTTCTTTAAATAAAGGCTCCTGTTTTCCTAGCACTTCAGTCACACAGGAACCGAGCGCTAATCCCAGACGGAGGAAAGAAAACAGCCAATAAAAACACACCCTGACCCCCCGTCACCCCGGCGCGTTAAGCTTCAGATCCATTTGATGCAGAAAACATTAGGGTCGCTCTGTGAAGTTGGGTTTGGAGTGGTGCGCGGGCGGGCGAAACACCATAACGCGTGGGACAAGGTAAAAGGAAAGCTGCAATTCCAACTTTCTCCTTTAATTTCCTGTGAAAGCTTCATGAAAAACTGCTTCTCCCTGTTTAACAATGCCCACATTGCCCCTTAAATTAATAGAGAGATTAGCATTGAGTTTGTGATAAGGGCAAAGCATTAGCAAGCAGTACAATTTGGGCATTCATCTAAACCTAATGATGCCTCAGTGCTAGTTAAAATCCCTTCTTCTGTCTGCCTCCTCAGTGCACATATAACTCTCTTCCATCTTAAATCCCCAACATGCCATCCTTCACCCTCCACTAGCATGCCATCACATCATTTTCTCCAGGGTCTAATCTGTCTTTCCTCACTTCCTCTCTCACTTCTCAACTGTTCATCATTGCCTCCCTCAGCTCCAAAAACATGATTCGCTTCAGATATGGATACGGTGAAGACGTTTGGCCTCTCTTTTGATCCTCGCCGCACAGACGTTTCATGACTCAGTGGGACGCCCAAAGTCAATCACCCCTAGCGAAGCCCCTGGGCCGGAGCTCGACAATGCTCTTTCTCAGCCAAGGATCAGCTTCACGTCTGTGTTTCCCCAATGGCCCAGAGTTCTAGGTTGGGACGAAGTTACAAATTTGAGCAGTTGCTACAAGGACCTCAATATGTTAAGCATGACATGGAAAGCTTAGGAACATGCCGGCCTGACTAGTGAGCTTTGCGTCATGGCTCATATCAGGCTAATGAAGGTAGACAGGGGCAATTCTGCCCTGTAGTCATCGAGACCTGCCTCCACTCCATTCCCTCTCAGACAGCTCAGCACTATCTCTACATAAGCCCAGGGACAATGGCCTTCGGGCACGCCAAAACCACAGAGCTCTACGTCATCGGGGGAAAAAAACAGCCTAATGAGAGGGTAAGCGTGCAAAATCAGGCGATGACGCATCTCGACTAGAGCCGCAGAAATCACGATCCAGAACACAGCTGCACTCGGTGCACCGAGTTCATCAAGTCTGATGACAAATCTGAAACTTTCAATTTCCGTCCATTCCGTACTAAACTGGTGAATAATCATACACCTTCGAGAGCATGCTAATAAAGTAATTGCACTGCTTCGTGCTAATACTGAGTAATATAGGCTTTTATATCACACACATGCAAGACTCCTGGATGAAGTGTTATTTTTACATGCTGTGACACTCCCGACAGCGATATCGATTGAGCCCTAGGCAGTTAAGAAAGGCCCTTTTTTTCCCTGAGCTAGCGAGAGATATGGTCTGGATCAATACATTTCTATCTGGTGTGCTGGGATAGGGAGGCTGGCTCAGATCAGAAACCAGTCACAACTGCCACCTCTGAGTGTGCACTGATGTGCTGTGCGAAAGGGAAGGGTCTTAAGGCATTCTTGCTGCGTGAACATGCCGGCTTTAAATTTTCTCTTGGCATCCTTCAAGTGATGCGTCTAGACTTTAAGAAGAAATGTTGCTGAGATACGGTCAAACAACTTGAGCGTGGCGCCTTGTATATTTATGAAGAAAGCACTTTTGTTTGCCCCGCGGTGCCAGCTCGACTGTACTTTGAGTCAACAGAGACACAATGAAGCATAAAAAAGGAAAAAAAGAATACACACTGCCATTGCTTTTTTGAAATAAATTTATGATGTACTACTAGATGAAAAAATTTAAGCACATTTATTCATTGGCAGAATTTTATCATTTTCTATTATTTAAAAACATATTTTGTCACTATGTGAAAAAACCAGATATGATATACTGTATGTATTATCATGACACCTACAGTAGGTGCTGATTCAATTTGTATTTCTATTGCGATTTAGTTATTATAAAGATTTTATAAATATCATGATTCAATATTACTTTTTTTCTTAAATTTTGTCACAATTCTAAACAAACTTATTCCAATGTTTGGAACAATTCTAGTGTTTGGTGTAACTCGTTACAAAGTAACCCTTTAGAGTACTTTAGAGTAATCTAACATGTTAGTTCTGCCATTTAAGTACTCAGTTATTTAGTTATTTTTTCAAAAATGTAATCCGTTATTCAGACAATTTGTGTAATCCATGAGTCAGACAGCAGTTATTCCCTATGAGTTAGTGTGTATGTGTGTGTAAAAGTCCTCCCCCCCAGTTATTCCTGCTGTTATACCCCTATCTCACCTATGTGGTATGACTATGCGAGGAACGACGCACGGAAAGATGGAAACCTAATCACAGCGCCAAAACTCACGGTGAACCATGAAGAACCGTACTTACGGCCACCGCGCAAAACCGCGTAGGTGAGATGGGGTATTAGTATTAAGCGCAAAACCGCGTAGGTGAGATGGGGTATTAGTAGTTAACAGATTAAGCGCAAAACATCGCTGAGTGATGATGGTAGAATAATTATAAAGGTCTTGACTAAAACAACATGCATGAGGAATCACAAAGGAGTTTTCATTTTCTGCAATGGAAAAGTATTCGAACTAGTTACTTTTATCAGAAAGTATGCTACACACAGGATGCTACACTGTGTGTGAATAATTTAGAGTGTACCACCTGTAGGATTATAGAGGAATGGCAACATTTCACCACCTCAAATGCAAACATGTCTAAAAAGGATTTAAAAAAGTGCAAAAGATTGCACAAAAAGTCCCTTTTAAAATATGAAGGCATAGCAGAGAGCTGAACAGAGATACAGTCTGTTTTGAACTGTACACCACCCTGTGGTAACTGCCACCAAGTCTACAGTATATTATAATAAGGATCCTCATTAAGAATAAGAGAAGCAAACATAAAGACATCCGAGACTCTTCTGTTGGTACCGAACGGAACTGGCGTTGATGAAGTGCTTAAAAACAGACTAAGTGTCGTTAGAATCTTGGTGAAACTAAACAAGGTTTCTAAATTACAGCCAGCAACACTGGCAGTTAAAAAAAGACACCCATGGGGAGCCGTAAAAAGCCAAATAAGCCGAGCTTATTTCTGAGGCTCTAGTGAGCAGAGCGCTCACACAAACCCAAAACTGGACTTTAGTGTTTATTTATATACAGTATAGATATAGTTCATGGATGGAACAAACATGTGGCAGGAATTTTACTTGAATGTTATTATTAATTAGGAAATTCTCATTTATGCCAAATGTCTGTACATGATATTCAGGGAACAATCGAGCAGGCATTGACTGAGCAAATGACACCAGAGTACCGCAGACGTCTTTAGCCGGATCCAGCAGCTTTTGAAGAATAAATTACTTCTCACTAAATATTGATTTTGTATGCTAATTTCATAAAGTTTTTACATTACATTGCGTAAATGTTTAAATTGGCATTAATGCACACATTGAAGTCTCCGTTGTTAAATATATTATTTTTTAACATACATATTGCTTCTGTATGTTGCTGACTAGACGTACCATCGGTTAAACACTGTTAGGAGCACGACTATAAATACTACTATAAATATAAATACTATACAGCAGCAAAACGGTAGATAAAACGGTACAAAAAAATGTCAAAATAACAACAAGAATGAGACAGCAAATTGAAAACAACACAAAAACCATCTAAGCACAGCAGTACATTTGGACACACATCAACACGAGCTGGAAGCAGAACCCAGGGAAGGAAAGCCAGATTAGTGCTTTTCCCTTTTGATAATCATACACCATGTCTTTTCTACTAAGAGCACATGATGTTCAATAAGGGAATTTCCGTTTAACGTTGTGTGTTTTTGATTAATTTTATTTCTTCTTCTGAATTTACTGTGTTTGGGAGTTTTGTGGTTGTGCTTTTGACTAACTATTTAGATTTTGGACATCCTGTTGTGTTCCTGCTGTTGTGTATTTTATGCATTTTTTCCCCTAGTGTATCTTTACCTGTACACTGTGGTAGGAGGGTACTTGGCGATGTCATACATCAGTCGGATGTGGCCTTGATACAGCTCCACGGCCAGGGGGTCGTGACCGTCCTTATAAAACAGCATGCCGTTGTCCTTATCAGTAGCCACCTATTAACAGACAGAAATGAGAATGCTAAACTTACGTTGACACACAGCATGAAACGAAGAAACAAACAGCTGGACTCTGCATTTAACCCCTTGGGTTTGATTGTTCATATCAACCAGAACACCTACACCAATACTTGAGTAGGTAGCAGCACTCAAATCACACACGGGGCTAGAGAGACTTATGGTTCATGAAGTGTAACAGCCTGACTCTGTATGAAATAATCCCCAGTGGAGCTCTTATTGCCCAATAGCCTGGAGCCATGCAAGGCAAGTAGCGTAACCACATCGCGAGTGCTAGTGCTGAATTCCAACTAAAAGACATTTCAGAAAGAATGTCATCTCCTCGTCTTAGAATCAATAAGCACCTATTTGCCGGCTTTATATATATATTAAAAAAAAATCGCAAGTGAAACGTTTTATCTGAACCAGCAAACCCCCTTTTGAGCAGATGTGCAGATGTTGCTATCTCAAAGTCACCAGCTCACCTCTGCAGGCAGATGAAGAATACGCCGGCTATTTTTATCTCCTCCCACTTTAATTAACATTAGGCTGCCCTGTCGGCGGCGAGGCGAGCGGCTCATTTGTAGCGGAGATGCAATCCAGCCGTGACGAGGGGGCTCATGATTGCAGCCGATAACAGAGCCGGCTCAACTCCCATTACCATAATATATGTCCTCTAGGGAGGTATTATTCATGCTAGTGGACAAAAGGTGACATTCTAATAATGTCAGCGGGGCCGGACCGAGAGCCTCAACCCGATAAAAGCCCCGGAACAGATGTTAGAAAGGTGGATCGCTTTCCATGCCTAGGCTAGGTGAGATCAGGACGAGAGACAGGCATGGACAGTTCAGCACAGACTGCTAGGAAGCTGACAGATAGTGACGGCTGCTCATGGCAGTGTGTTGATAGGGGTTGAGGAGGAGAAGGAGGATGTTGTGAGCAGAGCTCACGGTTGAATATTTAACATTGTCTCTCTACAAGATAGTTCAGCTGAGTGTGAATGCGATTGCGGGTGTGAGAAAGAAGGCTGGTGACGGACGGTAAGTGGTGATGTATTCTGTCCAGTGTATACTGAATACTGGAAAGTTTGAACACCTCATTCAACTCGCAAATCATTTCCAAGACTCTGGGGACTTAGCCTAAGACTTTGCAATTACACAACACAGCCTGTAGGGAGCCTTTCCTCCATAATAACCAAAACCTTGTCAGCTGTAGTTCTGTTTTTGCTTTCGGAAAGCCTGAACCAAGGTCCAGATTTGTAATGTTAATTCGAAGACACACGACATCAGAGGTGTCCCACATCGGTATTTGATTAGCAGCTAGTTCAAAAAGCTAGCGTCAGAGAAAAAAAAATTGCCACTGGGATTTGACCCATCCGTAAACCGCGATGATTAAGCGAGCGTTGTGAGAATGAGCTAAGGCCTCTTTATGACAGCAAATCATTTATTGCCGTGTTCTGTGTTGAAATATCAGTTCTTTCCGCTCGTCGCAGTCACAGCAAACAGCCTTCAGAATGAGTGATATTGGAAGTTAAAAATTCACATTGTAGCAAAAGTCGGTTATGAAGAATAATGGCTTGTATACGTGAACTAACAGGGCTAAGCCTAAAGACATTAATATGATTTTTCACTTTTGGCACATTATTTGTTGCTAACAAATGTGTCACGGTGGATCGTTTTAGATTTTGATGTGAACAAGCACATCGATAATTGTACGAATATTATATAATGAAGACACAAGGCTGGAGCTGAATTCTTTCTAGACCAGGCTGTACAGAACATTCAGAGGTCTGACCTCTATTTTGGCTGATTTCTTTATCACTGATTGAAATGGCGCACAGTCGCAGGTTTAATGCATGAGAACAAGGTGGATTATTTACTCCATTATCGATTTTCTCCCCAAGATGCATTTAGAGGAGAAACTAAAAGTAGACAGGAGTCCAAGCGAAGTGCAGACGACACAAAGGGACAGACAACACGGCTATAATTTTGGTGTTTTATAGCTTAAAGGAAAGTGTTACAACCTTTCTGTTCACTCTGTCTGGTATTCAGTGGAATCTGGGCATAGAGCCGGAAGAGTGTAAGAGTCTAGAAACATGAATCTCATGAATGCAGCTGCTATGAGTTTATTCATAAACCAATGTAGATTGCTAATGTCAGAGGATAAAATTGTCACTGGGATATGATCCATCCATGAATCGCTATGATTAAGCGCGATTGCTGAGAATGAGCTTAGGCATCTTTATGACAGCAAATCATTTAGGTATAAACTCCCTGGCCAAAAACGAACAAAAAAACGCACAATTAAAAGACACCATTTTAGAAGGGTTGAATGATTGCTCCGCATCAAGCAAAAAAAATAAAAAACTTGCTGTATTTTGTCTTCTTACATTTTCCCTAGATGGTGTAACATTTCCTAGGTCTCTCTCTGTCTGTCTGTCTTTCTCTCCCTCCCTTGAGCTCTTCCTCATTCCTTCTATGATAATACTTCCTATGGTTCGTCTCCAGATGGATATCTATACAACTCTCCCTTTGTTCTCCACGGAACACATTAATGACTTTTGTTCTTTTGATATAATGGATGTACGTGACACAGGGCCTTTAACCAAGGATTTAAATATCTGTCTTTGCTCTTAACAAAAAGAGACATCACCATCATGCATGCCGTCTGTCTCTCTCTGTGTGTGTGTGTGTGTGTGTGTGTGTGTGTGTGTGTGTTTCTCTCCCACTCGGCAAAGTCGGCTTAAGTGTATTGAGGCACTTTAAGGGATTCAACACTGGAATGACGGGAATTGGGTTAAGAACTATTCAAGATATTATTAAAATCCCAGAGAACAGAAGCTGAACTGCAAGAAATGTGGAAATCGTAAAAAAATAAATAAAAAAAAAGACTGAAATGCTTCGTGAAGATGTATTGTAACTGTAAAAAGCATCATCAGTAGAAATCACAGTTATGTTTAATAGTGAAATTAAGATCATTTCCGCACAAATATAAGAGGTTTTGCGGGTTTTCTTTTCTTTTTTCTTCATTGTTTAGCTTTGGATAGAAGTTCAAGTTCCAGACACAATAATGGCTAGTTTGTTAGTTTTGTTTTGGCATACTTTCCACCAACAATTTAAAATCAGCAAAAGCTAATTTTGTCACAGTGTCGATTTTTATCCTCATCGTTAATGAAATATAAAAACTGTCCGTCGACAAGCTTTGTCATCTACTATTGATTGCACTAATAACCCTAACCCATAGAACAAAGCACTTCTGCCAAGTATCATTTTGCTCCTTACGTTGATGTCATTATACAATGAAATAATGATTATTGTCATCACTGTGACTAATCCAGTTTCTCACAAATTACCAGAAACCATGTGTGCAGTGGTAGCGCGGCGGTTAAGACTATTGGACTAGTGCTTGGAAGTTCAGGAGTTCACATCCCAGCGTTTCCAGCCACTGCTGCTTGATGAAGGCTATCTGAAAATGGTTTTGTACAAGTGGTGAATGTTGCATAATTCTGTCTGCTGCAAACGGAAAAACCCAAACACATCAGAGCGCAACATGAAATCGAATTGCACCTTGTTTGAACGTGCAGTGGTGGAAAGTGGAACGACTGGAAACCTGTCCTGCATGCCTAATCTAACACACCTGCTTTATAAAGATTAGATCTACAGGAGCAGGAAATACAAACGAGCCACCCTCATACCTGTTTACAATAAGCGCTTCAGAGATGTGGGCCGTACCTGCAGGGATATATGCGTGGAAGGACGGATGGTGGACCCTGGTAACTCAATGTACGTGTCTTTCCCGAGGAAGTGTGCCGTTAGCATCTTCTGGCACTTGTTCCCGAAGAAGCTGGGCAGACAGCGGCACACGGGTTCGCCCTCGATCAGAAGACACTGCGCTCCGTTCTGACAGTCCGACTGGTCGCACGGACTCGTCTTCTGGAGCAGGATCATGGGAGGCGGGTTCTCGCAGAACAGCCCGCTGAACACAGAAGGAAAGCAAAAAAACGTTAACGTTTCAACCAAGCTGCTGATCGGACCGGTAAATCGTCTGAGCGGGGGATTATTTAGTTATTTGTTTATTTACATGTTCCCCTCCATTCTAAACTCTTTCACAGATTAACCAGACATTTTAGTCACTTAGATGATAATCATATTATAATGCTGATAGAGTGCCAGGGTGGGCGGTAAGCCGAATTAATGCAGAGCTCAAGCCGCTAACACTTAATTACCAGCGGCTGTAGAAAAGAGAGCTATTGTTCATCTGGCTGCTGCAGTAACAACTCAGCGAACACCAGAGACTCGGAGACTTTCGGAAACTGATGAGTTGTGCCATCCTGCTGCTCGCTGGCACCGCTAGCACCGTATACACACAAACACCAACACACACACGTGAAAACACACACGCTCACTCGGATCCACGAGGCAGTCCCACACTTATAGCGCTATAATTAGCCACATGGAGATTCATCTGCCGTTCGGCTCGGATGAGGCAGCATAGTGCCATGTAATGAAGCACCATCTGTAGCTCAGGAGCCTGGGGTGCGTTTGTGTGTGTGTGTGTGTGTGTGTGTGTGTGTGTGTGTGTGTGTATGTGTGAGTACGTGCATGCGGGCATATGTACTTAAGCAGACATGTGTGTATTGTCTGTGCTTTCAAAGCTTTGATAATATTTACTTATCTAAAGACATTAATTTCTTTTTTTTTTTTTGTAGCTTCTGAATCTTTTTGTGCACATGAAAGTGAAAATGCTGTAAACGTGTCTACCACACATCTTTTCAGTATAGTGGATACTGGGAGAGGAGGCGGGAAAACACCCTGGAGGGGATGCTAGTGCACACAAAGCATCATGCACACACACACACACACACACAGATTTATACCTAGGGCCTGTTTAGTGTAGCAAATCCATTACACATGCATGTTTACTGGGAGAAAAATCAAAGAGAAACCCAGATGAACACAGAGAGAACATTTAATACACCGCACAAGCAGTAAACCACCAGGATAAAGTGCTTAGCGGGATTTAATTAATCGATGCATTCATGCACTAAAGTTACGCGGTTATGGTTCTGTTCATCCTCATCCTCGATCTGACCGGTTAACAATCCTCGCGCACGTTGTGCCATGTGTCTCACCTGAAACCGTCCTTGCAGACACACGTGTACCCGTTGATGGCGTCCACGCACTCGGCCCCGTGCTGACACTTATTCTCCAGACAGTCGTTATAGTCCTGCTCACAGTGCTGCCCGACGTAGCCCGGCAAACACTCGCACCTGGAACGCATATACACAGACACGCTGCATGTACTGGTCAAGCTACAGCCAATGCATTGCGCATTACGTGATGTCACGCTTACTGAGTACCTACCTATAGCCTTTACTCAGAGGCACACACTTGGAGTCGTGCTGGCAGGGGTCAAAGCCAGGCAGGCAGGGGTCCACCACCTCTTCACACAGGTCTCCTAATGCACATACACACACATACAGAGATAAACAGCTGTCACAGCTGTACTGCATGGAGAATACAGTAGGTCAATGGGGGATGTCTAACAAGTTTTTATTTTACTTTATTTTACTCAATTAAGCGTTTTTGATCATTTTGATGTATGATCCTTCACACACACACACACACACACACACACACACACACACACACACACACACACACACACACACACACACAC
>JAQQZT010000002.1:22406647-22424241 GCA_030068275.1 Clarias platycephalus | reverse complement strand
AAAGACAGAATTGAAAGGTATAGAGATAGACAGAGAAAATGAGAGAGAAGGAGAGAGAGAGAGAGGGAGAGAGAGAGCTCTCGCACAGGATCACACGCACTCACAGATGAGACAGAGACGTCAAGTGGTTGAAGGCTCCCTCTGGAATAGTTGAAAGGTCGTTTCCGTGGAGAGTCCTGAAAGAAAAGAAAGGAGAGATTGAAAAAAAAAAAAAAAAACAAGTGCATGAGAGCCTCGTTGTTTAAGAAACTAAAAGGAAGGAAGGGACAAGGATGCTGCAACAGCAATTAGCTCTAACTGAGGCGATTTTGTCTGTAGAAACAAAGTCAGCACAGACAGTTCATGGAATGTGTAGTATTTTGTGTTGATTCCTCCTTCTCCTTACACACACACACACACACACACACATATATAAATGCACGCTGGGGTTTGGTGTCAGTCTACCAGCAATCAGGCCCTGTGACCGGACAGCCCCGCATCAATGAGGCCGCGCCAGTGCTGCCCCCGGGGCATTCTAGGAAATTAACAAGTGAGAGTGACGGCTGGCTGGCAGACACAGCTGACCCGGGTTTGAGTACGGGGCAGCTTCTTGTCACCCTAGCATAACAAATGAAAGAGTTTAAAGGAATAGTTCGACTTAATGTCTATCCGCTTTTTGTGTGTGAATACCACGGACAAAAGTTCCATCATGCTTCCTATACGCTGGTCTGAGAAAAAGTCATGGAAATAAAAGTGTAAGGGCTTTACAAAAGTTAGGGGGGGGGGGGGGGGGTCAATACTTAACATTAACAAAAAGGCACGCCCATTTGTCAAAGATCTTTTTCAAATAAGATTTTTAAAAAATTCCTTTAATGAGTGCTGATAACCTCCAGACCACAGGATATGAAAGGTGAAAGTGGAGAAGAAAGGAAAAACAATTGATCTCTTCTTCCACGCACAAAGGAGAGAACCTGCTGAATCCAGAAACTCAATTCACCTCTGAAACCTGCTCTGTTTCACAACATCCTTTTAAAAAGTGGAGTTAATAAGGCCTGCAGTGGGGCAGCAACTGGCCTTAGGGGCGTGAATGTGTGTGTGTGTGTGTGTGTGTGTGTGTGTGTGTGTGTGTGCTGTGTGTGTGTGTGTGCATCTGCATTAGTGATGGTAACATCAGATGTAGGCATAAAATTATTTAGCTACAATACTAATCATGTCAATGGAAGGTCCTCATCTGGATATGTGTGTGTGTGTGTGTGTGTGTTTGTGTCAGCGTGTCAAGCACCATCAGAAAGTCACTTACAGCAGACGAAGTGAGCGCAGTCCGTCGAAAGCATGCACCGGCACACAGCGGATCTGATTATAACTCAGGATGCTGCAGAGATAGGGAAAGAGAGGAATATATTACACAAAGTCATTTAAGTCCTCACACACACATAGACACTGAGCCATAGACAAACTGCTGTGCTTGTTGTTAGCGGTGTGTAGCTAATGATGGGAGATGGGACACTCACAGTGTGGAGAGCTGAGTCATATTGTTGAAGATGAAAGGAGTCAGAGAGCTGATACTGTTGTTGCTCAGGTCTCTGTGGGCACACGAACACACGTACGATTAGAAGAACAATGACGGACACCGCAATGTTAGGCATGTCCGGTAAAATAAAGTTCGACTGGAAATACATACACGAGGAGTAGCTGTTTGAGATTGCTCAGCTCCTTGGGCACTGAGGTGAGCAGGTTTCCTTCCAGGTACCTGAGGCATACAAGATGAGCATGATTAACCACGACGCTGCATCTGCATCTTTAATTCTTAAAATCCAAAAGTCAAAAAATAAATAAAACTAAATCTACTTCCACTTGCGTCAGCTCATAGACGCCCCTGATTGGCTGTAGAGCCGTGATTAATGTGGGAGCACTAAGTACCTCTCATCCCGCCCCTCTGAGAGAGCTCGGCCAATCAGCTCTCTCTAGAGCTCCGGCTGCGAGAGGAATCGAACTTGCGATCTCCGGATGATAGGGCGAGCACTTTACCACTGCGCCACTCGACAGCAACATAAATATAACATAAATAGATGACTGGATACATAGATATAGTCTATAGAATTTTGTTCATTATTGCCACTAATAATTTAACCAATTAAAAATGTATTAACTAATGTTTTGCATAATATTTCTCTGTAGCTTGATTATTGATTGTGAATGTGTTCAAATACCTTCAGGTACAGTATAGGACTGCGAGGTACAGTATAAGACTGAGAGATACAGGATAGCAAATTACACCTTGGCTGATGTTTCTGTAGTGCAGCAGGTGCTGGAGATCCATAAGCATTAATTATGTTTAAACACACACAAAATGAAAGCTTTGTCTGTGTGAAACATACACATTGGTTCAGGACATGCTCATTTCTCAATTTCTCATCTCTTGCTTTCTTGCTACTATCTTCTTTCCTTCTATCTTTCTATTTCGCTTTCTGACTGCTTGTGAGAAGAGGAATGGAAAACGCCCGCGTCTCCTAAACCACCAGTTTGTCACTGTCTCTATGAGGGCCGAGAGCGCGACCAGAGCAGGACTGGACACTTGACGCTGTGGTAATGCCTCAGGAGAAAAAGGAAAATTGCAGTGCTTTGGGCAGCTCATTTTAGCTAATGGGGCTCCATATCTGTGAGGCACCCTGTGGGTCAGAATTTAAAAATATATATTGAAAGCCAATAAAAAAAAAGATGAGAAAATGACAGGAGTGAGAGAAAAAAAAAAAACAATGAGAGAGGAGAGAGACAGAGACTCACAGCTCTGTGGTGTCCTTGGGGATGCCCTTGGGCAGAGAGCGAAGTCCACGGTTACTGCAGCGCACCACTGTATCTGAGCATGTGCAGGGATCTGGACAGCGAGGGACCGATGGCAAACAGACATTTTCCTCTATGCCTGGAGAGAAATCCATTAAAAAAAAGGTGAGACAGGAAATCAGGAGCAGACATAAGGGTTTTGTTTAGAATATAGCTGCAGTTGCTCATATTTCCACATTGGGTGATACAGTAATGATGCAAGTGTGTGTAGGAAGAGGAATGCAGGTGTCACAACTGCCCCAGGATAATACCCCTACCTGCCAAAAAAAAGTCAATATATTTCAGTTCCGGTCGCAGTTTTGTGGACACTTACAGTTCATGCACACGTCCACACGTCCACAAGTCTTGCCTCTATATCCAGTGTACAGTACATAATCTTCATCCTTTTTCCTGCCGGTGTTTTGTTCCTGGCTTGTTTAAACTGACCCCTTTCTGGTTGTGTTCAGCTATATTCTAGATTGATAATCGCTTGATCTTTGTTTGAAAGCGAAAGCTGTCTAATTAATTATCGTCTAAAAAAAACCCAAACATCTAACGTGGAACCGTAAAGAGACCGAAAGCTACTGTGTATATGGAATTACGATAATTACAAACCCTTCCAACTTGTAAAAAAGCATTCATGTTTTCGAAGGACGGCATAATTACCAGTTGGGATGTCTTAAGCTTTCTAAGAAAAGAATATCTTAAGCTTTCTAAAAGCTCTAACTAGCCATATGTGACGTCATGGTCTAAACACACACACACACACCGCTAAAAAAGAAAAAATTATTTAAAAAATTACAGCGATGTGATTCACAGTTAAAGTAGCTAGGAATGTTACTGTACTGTATGTCAGAAATTCCATCTGTTCAATTATGACCTATAGATAACAAATATTATAGTTTGGCCTTGTATTTAAAAAGGTATTTCCATAGAAACAACAAGAGCAGATGAACAGCTCCAAATATATTTCTGTCATTCTGTCATTACAGAAACATACTTTTAGCGAGTTAGCTCCCAACCACGGCATGGTAGTGTAGCGGTTAGCACTGTCGCCTTGCACCTTCAGGGTCTGGGTTCGATTCCTGTCTCTGTGTGGAGTGTGCATGTTTTCCCTGTGCTTGGTGGGTTTCCTCCGGGTACTCCGGTTCCTAAAATATGCTGGTTAGGCTAATTGGCGTTCCCAAATTGCCTGTAGCGTGTGAATGGGTGTGTGTGTGTGTGTGTGCCCTGCGATGGATTGGCACCATGTCCAGGGTGTACCCTGCCTCGTGCCCTAAGTCTCCTGGGATAGGCTCCAAGGTCCCTGCGACCCTGAATACAAGATAAAGCGTTATAGAAGATGAGTGAGTGAGTTCCCGGTCAGTAAAGCTGTAAATCACAGGTAGATTTTTGATTTGATTCAATTTAATGTTGGAGCATTGCGATTTTCAGTTCGATTGAATTCCATAACGCTTGTGTTTAGTGTCTGATTTGTCTACAGCATTTAAATATTTTTCATGATTATTAATATTACAGTGATTAAAAGTTTCTAATAAGCATTGAAACTGCTTGTGTTGTTGATTGTTTAAATGGCATGTTACAATTCTTTCCTGTTTCACACTCCAGTCCAGTAGGTGGACTGGAGTGTCCACCTGATTATATTTAATTGAGGAAACACTAAGAAAAAGTAACATTTTCAAAGACAGGAAGCAGACCCACTCTTCATTAAGGTCACTGACTTCCTCTGACCTGCCTTCAAGATGGGTTTTGGCCTAGAGGCAAAATTCCAACATCAAGACGAACTGTGTAGTAAATGACAGAAGAGAGAAAAAAAAAATCAGATTTGACCGAGTCAAATGTCTGAGTGTCTGTTTTCTTAAACAAATATGACTTGATTGGAAAAACTCTGATTTCATGCGTTTTCTTGGCAGTCATACTACAGAAAATCATTTCTCCTAACATCACGTATGCCAATAAAATTGTGAGCTGCCTGTCTGAACATATCCGTAGAGAGACTTTAATTTTTAATGCTTCTTTTACCGAGATATCTCACACGCAAGAGAAAAATTGAGCCAGCATCGCTGGGTTTAATATAGACATTCATAAATACTTTAAAAAGGAGAGAACGGGGGGATAAAAAGAGGACAGAGAAAGGAAAAAAAAAAAAAAAAAAACAGAATAGCCGCGAAACCACTGGTATGACTGGTGTGTATGTGTGTGTGTGTGTGTGAATGTAAGTGTGTGTACAGTATGTGCGCTATGTTAACTGGCCCAAAACTAATTTACGTGGCGATCCTGCCAAACATCCCACTTCTTAAGATATCTGACAATCAGCAGCAGAAACACTTGAGCCTAATAAGCGACACGGCACACAGGAGTTAAAGATTGTCCACCAAATGTTGTACTTGGCTGACGTTTCTCGTTTTTCCTCGGCCGGGCCTCGCAGCTTCCCGGTTCGCCTATTTCACTCCGAGCTCGAGAGATGCTATCTACAAAGGAACTGAATGGCTCTCCAGATTAAAAAGAAACAAAGAATTAAGACATTAATGAGAGGTAATGGAAGCTCAGGTCTGCTCCAACAATAACAGCTTGAGTGAAGACTGAGGAAAGAAAGAGAGGGAGGGAGAAAGCGAGGGAGCGAGAGAAACTAATTTTATTCTATTGATTGGGTTTCCCTGAACTGCAAAAAAATATCATCCTGCAGAGTCAATTTACGTAGCTTATGGGTAATTTTAGCACTCCAAAAATAGGGGGATGTTTTGTAATTGTAATTAATTTCTTCACAAACGCAGGGACGGAATGAAAAACTCTGTGACCCTCTTAATCACCTCTCTTGCTCAGGTTTAAAGAAAAACCCAGTGAAGTTAGGGGAGGGGAAAAAAAGCAGCTTAATGCACAAAGCCTGCTTGGAACGCATGCGTTGTGCTAACTAATGGCCCTCTTACTTTCTTACCGAGCTCCCTCCCTTTGAACCTCTTCATTTCAAAGTGTTCTGCTGCCTACATCTGTGCTGCCTATTCCCTGAAGCTCTTAAGCGGCAAAAGAGCTGCTCGTCCCAGAGCACTTGGGCTTTGGCGACGAGGCCTGACTCTAGCTGCGATTCTGGCCAGACAGAAGCCAAACCACATTTCCTTTTTCTCTGTTAAAATTTACAGCGGTGCAGCAGGACAGCGGTTCTCCCTCAGTGTCTGTAGGGAAATGGCCCCTACATGCCTCAAAAAGCTGGCCTGATAATGAAGGGGTCTTGTGGACCGATTTGCACTCCCGATGCCCTCGCGGTGCTGGGAAAGGGACGCATGAGATTTACGCATATCCTGAACAACGTCTAGGCCATTCTTAAAGCGAAGGAACCGCTCAGAGATGGAGTGTGGAGTGATCCATGGGCCTGAGGGGTGACCAAAAGAACGTCCTGTACTGATCAAACTAGCATGATTCGACAGGAAGATGCTTGTAATGCTAAGCAAAGAGTACACGATAATAACATAATGACCGTGCTCCTCTGAGTTGCGGAAAGTTCAAGGAGCCCGGATGCATTAAGTGCTGCCATGTGGTTTGGGTTTTGACCTCTGGGAGCCCGTGTGCAGGCTGGATGGTATGTGCATGAAAGGTTATATTGATATATGTGTGTACACATTCAAATTAAAGCTGATGCATGGGTCCGTCAACAGAATCATGAATAAGGCATAACGACTGTGTTGAAAAACTGCATAGCTGCGTACCATCACAGGTGAAGTCAGGCGTAGCCACGTCCTGTATCGGGATTTCCTTCAGGAAGGCAGGCTTCTGGCATCTGGGGTTTCCACTCACCACCCTGGTTTTCTTCAGCCATTGCCCCAGCCATGCCAAGTGACAGTCACACACATATGGGTTGGACAGCAGGTTACTGTGGATTGAAGGTAAAACAAAAAACAGGCATTCTTCATATACGTAGTGTAGATCGCACTGGTTGGGAGTGTTTAAAGGTACAGTCAGTGATTTTGGGGGATGTCAGCTCACGTTATCTGTTTTAAAAAGCTAAACTCAAACTGAACCAAATCGTTCATGCTTTGGCACATAAACCTAAATGCTACTGTGAGGAACATTAAGGCAACATGACTTGACACCCAATCAGAGACGCCTCCTTGCCCTGGCTGGTTTGATGCTAAGAATCTTTACCATACAGTATGTAACATTCTTTCCTTGCATACAGAAGCGATTATCTGAGCTGATATTATATCGACTGTTGTTGAAAAATATGAAAACAACTGAACCTTAAACAACCACTTTGTTGTGATCAAGGTCGTGGTGAATCCGGTGTCTATCCCAGGAACACTAGGGAGTGTGAGGTAGGATATAGCCTAATACCCCTACAGTATCTCCCCTATGCGGTTTGACTCGCGGTGAGATGCGGTGTTAGGCACCTGTGAGCCGCAGCAATTCACTGCTGGCGTTCTGCGAAGTTCTGCAAGGTCCGCAAGCTTCCGCGAGGGCCGGCAAAAAAATTAAACATATTTCATTTTTCGCCCGGAAAGATGGAAACGTAATCACAGCGCCAAAACTCATGATAAACCGCACTTACGGCCATCACGCGAAACCGCGTAGGTGAGATAGGGGTATTAATGGAACGCCAGTCTATCACAGGGCACCATGCTTATATGCACACACACAAATACTCACCTCTTGGGTCTATTTAGAGAAACCAAGTCACCTACATACAGTATGTTTAAGAAGGAAAGCGGAGAACACAGAGAAACCATGTCCTCACTCACCTTGAATCAGTTTCACGCACTATGTTTTGATTTGCATTCACTGAACAGTCATAACATTCAACTTTGATTTTCAGTATAAATCGTGGAAATGGGAGACGTTGGGCGTGATAGAAACACGCCAGAACACAAAGTGCAACACATCCCGCGGTGCACAGGGACTAGCAGGCAAAAGGTCCAAGGCTTGTTGCAAATTCCCCAGTCCTCAGTCTGATTGAGAATGCATGGGATGTGCCAGACAAATGAGTCCGGGCCACGGCATCCACATCCTGCAACAAACAGCACCCACAGGATCTTTCGCTAATGTCTTGGTGCTAGACCCCACAGTACACCACCAGAGGCCAGAGCTGCCCCGGTGGCATGAAGTAAACCAAAAAAAAGAGATTTTTTAGACGTTTATATTATTAATGTTATGACTGATTGGTGTATAAGGAACATTGTAATCACCATAATGACACTATTTAGTCAACTGATTTCTTTTCCAGGCTATAATTACAGTAATAATTATAGTAACAAAAAATTTACTGCAGAATTGCAAGACAACATTCCCCACCCCCTTCCCCCACCTTCAAGACATAACACAGGGCAGAGACATAATTCAGAGACACATTTTTATCACATCGGGGCTGAGCCAGGCTCTAACCTCTATCCCCGAGTCTGTTAAATGGACCACAGGAGTCGAGCTTTCAGGACCGAGATACTGACCCATTTTTCATAGGTCCTGTCAGAGCTCCAAAAGCTCGCCTATTGAAGCAAGACCTAAATCATAAAAGTTTAGCCTCCAGCTGAAGGTGTCACTGGCCATGAGTCAGCGAGGCTGTACGCGAGCGGCCTGGCTGACTGATGCAGTGTTCGAGCGTCCCGGTTTTTTCGACTGCAGCCGACTGACTAGTGGAGCTGCCGTGGAGCCACTTTATTCACAAGCAGCAAATGGTGCATCTGAGAGCTGTTGTTCCGCACTACCCTACAGCACGGATTAATTAAGCGAGCTGACCTTCCAGTGCACCGCTAACATACGCGTGAGGGCTTGCAGGCAGCAGCGCACGTTAATACCCGAGCAGGCTCGCCATGTGTTTGCCTTTAATTATTCACACGGTGCACTGTGAACAACAAAGCATCGGATGGGTTCATTATCTTCACCGAAACGACGAATAAAAGGCGAATCAAATGCAGAGAAAGCAGCTTAGTTCTCTTTCAGTTCTCTGAGAATTTTTCGGAAGCATTTCATAACATTCAGGGAACGTTCTATTTTGCTGAACCAGCGTTTTTTTCTTAACACTCTCAGGACTATAAAAAGTGGGTTATAGCAAGGATTACTAAAAGGTTGCCAGAGCATTAGGGGAACATTTTCTGAACCACTAGAGGTTACTAAAAGATTATGTAAAAGTTGGGGAACATTCTCTTAACGATAATGCCCAACGAATGCAAAGAGCATATTTTGAGAAAGAAACCTTTCCTGGAAAACCAAATGTTTCAGGAAACAAAATCCAATCACCCAACGAATGCTGCGGGATGCAATGATACTTAGTGAACCCGCTCCAAAAACATGATCTACAGTATACTGCAATCAGTAATTGAGTTAAATAATAATAATTTAAATGTGAAATTTATTCTTCGTGTTGTCCGTCATTTTCTCTATGTACAGTATTCCCCAAGCCACCAACCCAATTAAATAACATTTATTAAATACTAAAGCTCAATTTAAACGTCAATACTTATCTCGACACTTCAATCCAACAACAAAACAGCATGTTGTATGTTGGCGCCATTTTAGCCAACGCAATCTTAATAATGACTGATGCTGACATGTACTGTAAGTGTTTCGTAATCTTACGAGCTTATAATAATATACGATGGAAATGTTTTGGACGCCATCGACACGCTGTTTAAACTTGTTTTCTAGACGAAAAAAGTTTTTGGACTTTTATGTTGTTCGTCATGCCTGAAGGAAGCCAAACCCAAATACTGACATCAGATGTTGGAGTGAAAGCGGTGAGTGACCAAGAAAACAACCTCAGAATTTAGTAAGGCATCTGCAAACAATAATGCCAAAAGAAAAGCTCAGCGTGCACTGATTGCACCACATGCTATGGGATTATAATAGCAGTGTGATTGGGACTTCTTTGGACTTCCTGTATACAGCAAACTCCAGTTTCTTAACTCAAAGCTCCCCCAAGGCTACATACTGTACAACCAACCGCAATGGTGATATTTGACTTAGAGCCTGAACGAGCAGAAATTGACTGATACATGCAACATTGTGTCATAATGGTAGCAAAAATTGTGCAAGAGGACATGCATGAACATCTTAACCAGTCATTGGTTAACAAATTATTTAATATTTTTATCAGGGTTATGCACGCACCGAAACATTTTTACACACTTTCAAATCACCCAAGAAATCTTTTTGGTCTGTATCAACTTATTAGTCGTTACAGACGGTTATTTAGTGAGTGTGTGCGTATATACAGTACCGTACATACTGTATACGGGTGAGCACTCACATGGTGGAGAGGGTGTTCAGAGTGGAGAAGGCTCCAGGGACGATAGTGGAGATGCGATTATCGTAGAGAGACAGAAGACGTACGGAGCTGAGGCCTGTGAAGGTGGTGTTGTCCACACAGGTGATCAGGTTGCTCCTTAGCATCCTGTAGAAACACACACAATAGGTACAGCGTTAGATAGGACGGTTTGTTGCTGCATTTTTGTCTTCCCTGTAAATTTGATACAATTTGCATACCATACCAATTTGCATACCATATTCACACTTCGAGTCATTTCAAAAAGAAAGTTTTGTTCAGTTTGATTTAGGGTGACATAGAGATTTAAAAAAAAAAAAAAAAAGGAAAACCCATGATGATTAGATTTATATATATATATATATACAGTACATACACGAGGGATGTTCAAGTGTAACTGGGACAAAAAAAAATACTGACATTTACAGAGGACTTCAAGCACAGTATGGTGATGAGACTCTCAGTCGCAGTAAAACATTTGAATGGTGCAAACGTTTTCAAGAACGCCGTATGTCTGTGACCGATGATCAGGCCCGGGGTGTCTCAGAACCACTGCAGTCATTCCGGTGAACATTCAGCGAGTACCTGATCCTTAAAAACTGATGTTTAACTTGTCATAAACTTGCATCTGTCTGTCGGAACTCCACACACAATCATTCACAAACACCACTTGCACATTACAGGAACTCGGCTGGGAGTTATTGCACCCCAGCCATTTCCACATGTTTGGGCCATTAAAGGGTGTTTCAGACATGAAGCAGGCAGTCCGTTCATGGCTCCGGGATACTAAGAAATCATTCTACCTTGCTGGTATCCAAGCACTAGTGAAACACTTGGATAAGCGCATTTAATGTAGCAGGGGATTGTATCGAAAAATAAAGGGAATTTTTACTCTCATAACTGACTCGTTATCATCATCGGCCTTGACTTGAACGCCCTTTGTTAGTATAAATATATATACTGTATATAAAACATGTGTGTGGTGAAACGGAGAATGAAAAAAAACAAACAAAAAAAAAAACCCAGCTGCAGAAATGGCCTAAATGCAAACCAGAGGCTGGTGGGATGCAAATGTGAAAGCAGCAAATTCCGCATTAGACCCTGACAAACAGGGACCTGAGACAGGCAAACTCAATTTAGGCATCATGTTCCTGGGATTTAAAAGCCACGAAATTCAATACTGCTGAACCATGATTCCATTCATTTGCTCCTACGCACTCCTCTCTCTCTCTCCAATTTGGCTAATTAGGTGGACAGCAGAGCTTAGCCATTCTGTACTCCCAGGCTCCACGAGACGCATCACTTTAGCGTCTTTGATGCCGCAGTGTGCTGCGTGCGACAGGAACCCAGGATCTGCTTGGCGTAGCTGATCATTAAGCTATTCTAGCGTAAGAAACAAGCTAATTTCTAGATAATAATAATAACAGAGTAAGTTTTTTTATGGAATAAAATTGTGAATGTGAAAGTCATTTAGTGGCTCCTCGTGTGTGTTTATACTAAATCTAAAGCCCCCGTGCGGGTTAGAAAGATACAACTGAAAGATTTCGACTCACAGGGTTTTGAGGCCACTCAGGCCTTTGAACATGCGCCCGTGGACAGCCTGTAGCTTGTTTCCTGTAAGCAGGAGCTCGAGGATGCCTCCGGCGCCATCGAACACACCCTCCCGAATCTCCCGCAGCTTGTTGTTACTCAGGTTTCTGGAATGAAACAACAAACAGAGGTCGTCATGCTTGAAGGTTCTTACTTAAAAATATGAACATAAACCTGTCAACCAGTTTTATCTACTCTGGCTTGAAATCTCCCAACATTTCCACCAGGACTTGTAAACCAGAAACAGCTTCGGGATTTCACGACAAACGTAAGGTTTATTAGTTTTGAACATTCTAAATGTTGAATGTGTTCTTTATTCATAATCACAAGTTAGAATCGAATTTAATGGCTTCTCGAGCGCACATTTATGACGTCTGGCTGCACGCTATCTCACCTGTGTTCTAGTGATTCACTTGCTGATTGCAATCTGTACTCCAGTGAAAAAAATGTGAGGAGGGGAACTTTTAGATGCCTCCCATTTGTAATGAGTTCGACAGCACTATAACGTAAGCAATTTCATGCCTGATAAATCACTGGTCTTCTTTCCAAGAGACCACCGCTTTCCCATCTTCAGAGTGGGTGGCAAAAATTGCCAGACAATAAATCCCACTGCGCCTTCACCCATTTCAGCTCAATATTCTACTGCTTTCTCTATCCACGCCGCCTACGTGGCTCATCACGCATAAAGTTATTGACATAAAACTCACAGCCAGATGTCCCAAATGACAGCCCACCCCCCCCCAACACCAGCTCTTAAAGTGAAATTGAAGAAATAAACGAGGACGTACATCTTCCGAAGGTTTGGGAGCTTCTTAAAGGCCCCTATGGTGTCCAGCGATGAGATTTCATTGTCGTTCAGGCGCCTGGGGAAGACGGGAAGAGACAGAGCGAAAAGGGGGATGGAGGGGGCAGGTGGAGAGAAAGGTTAACGATACACCAGTGAGAGAATGAGTCATAATATGGAGTAAAAGAGGGATAAATACACTGGATGTATAAAAAGACGTCACCGAATATATGGAAAGCATGCAACCGCTCAGAGACAAGGATAAATATTTACATTTTACAGTACTGTGCAACAGTCTCGAGCCATCCTTCATTTCTTCAGATTAAATTAAATGATGTAGGTTAATTTAAGGAAATGAGAACAAATGATTTGCTGTGACAGGATGGAAACTGCCGATTGGTTATGTACAGTAAAACCTTAGCAGCGACCTCATTTCCCCTCTCATCTGTCCCAACCACTAAGCATTCAGCATCACTAGTATACTAATCACCTGGTTTATGCCTTAAGTTAAATGTTTTTTTTTATGTTTGAATGATGCATAGGTCAATTTATGGCTTAACAAACTGCTGAACGGCTCAGGTACAGGGATTGGACTGAAAATGAGAGACAAAAACTTGCCAAAAATGAGAGCCAAAATAGTCCTTTAGGAAGCCTGGAGAACTATTCCTCAAGACCGCATTAAACATACAAGAAAGTTTGTGTCTTTGGAAGCAAAATATGAACTTCTGGACAGTACTGTATAATCTAGATAAAAGTGTAATGTTGAGGTCATGCACTGTACATGCTCTATGTGGCTCTTTGTCTTTTGTTACTAAAGGAAAACTGCTTTATATTTACTTTATATTGTAATTCTAAGGGAACGTGATGTTATCTGTATGACAAACATGTTTTTCATTAATTGTATAGTCAAAGTTATTTGAATATCATGCTCTATAACGTATATTTCCACCTTTCATTAAAGGCACTTCTTTCCAGAGGATAAAAAAACAATTAGAAAAAGAAAAAAAAAAACACCTTGAGTGAGTATTCTTTTAGGAATAGATTATATTGCTGTGATTTGAAAGAAAACCTCACAGAGAGATGACAAGACAAAGCAGAGCGTAAGAAAAAGAAAAAGACAATGACAGGATCCAAAAAGGAACCTTGACGAAACACCTTAGAGAGTGAAAGTAATTGGGGGAAGAAATGAAAAGAGGACAGAATATATGAAACAGAATTTCAGTGCAGGAGGAAAATGAATCAGTGGGAGGATGTGGACACACAAGAAGGATAAGGAAGAGGAAAGCCAGCTAACGTTCCCATAAACTGGGTTGCTGTCTCATGCTATGGAAACAGAGACAGAATAGGACACAGACAGAGCAAGCAGGTGAAGGAGGCCTAGGGTGTGATTGATGAGTGAAGTTGATGGGAGTGCAGAGGGAAAAGCCTGCTGCGTCCTCTACGCATGAGCAGAAGGGCAAGCGGCATCTGGGGAACGGCTCAGGGATAGCGGGAACCTAACAGTCCAGGAAGAGCCTGTGGCAGTCATTCACCATCAATCAGCATGAGATATGATAAAGAGAACGAGATACTGTGGACAGAGGAGAGGGAATGGACAAGCAGGACAGAGAGGTGCAGTGATGTGCAGGAAGAGACGTGAACAAGGTGGACTCAGCCAGCTATGTGAGTAGGAGGAAGAAGTTGTGTGTTTGAGCCATACACCGGGCAATAAAGTTCCAGGGATACTCTTTATGCTGCAATAAATTCATGGAACGTTTTGACCCAGAGTTTGTACAATAGAGATGATGTGTCCATCTGATTATCTTCATTTATAATCATAATGGAGGTGACATTATAATTCATATAAACACACATCTAAGCATTCACTTATTGTCTATACCGCTTTATCCTGTATTCAGGGTCACAGGAGTCTATCCCACGCACGTTCATTCACACGCTACGGGCAATTTGGGAACATGCAAACTCCATTTACACAGACCTGAGGCAGGAATCGAACCCGGACCCTGACGGTGCAAGGCCCAAACACGTATACCAATATTAGATGATGCAGTGGGGACTACTGCATGTGTCAATCAGTTCTTTAAACTGAGCTGATTAATAGTATCCGATAAATTTAAGAAAATACATTGAAAGTTAGGTCTCCCTGTGTATGTATGTGTGTGTGAATGTGTGTATGACTTGGCTTACAGATCAGTCGTGTGTTCAGGAAGGTGAGGAGGGATGCTGGTGAGTTTGAGGTTGGAACAATCCACCACGGTACCCTCACAGCGACAGCGTTCAGGGCACACCAGGTCCTGGAAACACTCGCCTGTTAGACGACTGCGATAGTCCTCTGAACCTGACACACAGGACAGAGAGAGAGAGAGAGAGAGAGAGAGAGAGAGAATAGAGAAAAAAGAGAACAAGAAAGCAGCCATAATGCTTATTTACACAAACACGTCTGCACTGACACACACACATACACACACACTCATATCTGATGAAACATATATCTAAACATTGCACCACGGTAACACGTTACGGATCTTCATATACTCGATCACGCTCGGACACCCTATACCCATGCACAAACATGAACTCCCCACACACGGCTAGTCCTAAACAAACATCCATCTTCTTCTGAGGAACGGCTGTGTGTGCTGATAAAGCGGACCAAACAGCGCGAGGTCACTCGCCGGAGGTCTGCTCCAGAGATGTGTTTTGACATAAAAACAGAGGAGGATTCGGGGGAGCAGGAGGTGCTGGTTTATTGAGATATATCTCAGTCACATGACCGATGTCTTTCCACAGGCACTGTTTATATTATTCCTCCTCTCCTCTTTTTTCACTGTCCTACAGCAGTGTCTGTGCGTCAACAAGGCCTTCGCTTATTGCACATTTTATTAGTCGTTTGCAAACCATATCAAATGAGACCGCAACAATATTTAATGTAGTGCTTGACAACGTGTTAGAGAAATTAGCCGCATAGCATTTAATGTTAGCTAGCTTTTACATAATCAAATTTGACTGTTGATAGCTAGCATGCTAACAAACTTTGCTAAGGCCTCTTAAATTCTTTCAGACTAAGATCATCTAGCTTGCTAAAACTAAAATAGTGTTTTAATTACTTAGTCCAGTGGAACAAAACAATACAATAAGACAACAAAACAACTAAACTTAACTAGCTTGCTAGCAGCCTGACTAATGTTGAATAAATATTTTTATCTAGCAAACTGGGCAAATATATTTAATTACATAGCAAAATATCAATAATACCAAAAATAAATATTTTGTCTTAGTTAACTAGAAAGCTAAGTAGCATTAGCTAAAATATTTTAATACACAACATAATAGTGGCTTAATAGTTAGCATAAAACAAATTAGCAAAAGAAAATAGAAAATATGTAATAACAGAAAAAAAATAGTAATGATGTCAGATGATTAAGTTTGCAACTGACTGGTTACATTTAATTTAAACTTCACTCTTGTTGACCCAGGAACACTTTAGGAAAATGAGGAGACCCATGTTTAGCGCTTAAGCCCTTTTCAGGACATGTTTGCTAAGGCAGAAGGTCTTAGATGCAGCACATGTCCTCGATAGTCGCTCTTGAATTTGCGTTGACAAGCGCCGCCTTGTTCTTCTTCCTTGCGATGGGCGAGAGCTGCCCTATCCCAGAATGCCATGCTGCGTGCGAGTGTGTCCAGCGGTCCCTGGTGCTTGACGGAACCATGTGAGGCGAGTGTAGGCGGCGGCACATGGTTAGATCAAGCACAAGAGACAGCTGCACCAGGGGCCTGGGGGGCCCGGGGCCAGGAGTGGAGAGGAAGAGGAGAAGAGCAAGAGGAGGAGAGAGGTGCAGGAGCAGCCAAGAAGAGAGCAGGAAGCTGCCGAGAAAAGCGTTCATCACTTTCCCCGCCTCTGTTATGGTGGGGACCATAGCTCCGCCCACAACACAAGGGCACAGACAGATAGTACATGACAGGACAGACAGAGATATGACTGGCACACGCAGGACAAAAAAGAGTGGAGCGAAGCTCTCTACTGCTGTGCACAATGGAACACACAAACGCACATACACAAACGGTTCGTGCACAAACCCTTGGCTCTGAGTGTGTGTTGGCTCTCCTGCTGTGCTTGTTACTGTGCTGCTATAGGGACACAGGCAGAGCTGTAATTACGGGAAATCCTGGGGTTAATATCAAAGCAAGTGGCGGTTGGGCACAGGATCGAGCACACACACACACATTACGCTTGCAACAGTCCGTTCCCTTTCATGGCCATTTTCATGACTGCGATGTCCCGCAGATCTTGATGCACAGTCAAAAATGCATTCTGATGGTTTTCTGTCCTACAGCGTGTCTTGGTGATGTCCCATGAGCACTCTGAAGCCTGGCAGTGTGTATGTAGAACTGCTCTAGGCCTGAGGATGCCACACAGCTCCCTCTCCAGGGAAAAGACACACATTTACCCACAAACACACACATACAGTATACACGCACACACATGCAGAATCCTGGCAGTCACTTACATGAAGCCAGACAGCAACCTGACCAAATTCAAATAAATTGTGTAATAATGCAAATAAAATAAAAAAATCCTATGGTTTATCACCAGTTTTAGGTTTTATGTAAATGTAAAACATCCTTTCTATTGCTTTCTTCTGTTGCTTACAACAGAACCAGATGTTAGAGTCACCAAATTTCACTGCTGATATAAGCTGGCTAATAGAAACTTACACAAAGAAAGCATTTATCTTGTTCGCTATGTTTGTTCGGTAAAATCTATTAAATCATACACCTAATATTAGAAAACGTCCTAAGAAATTAGCTTTTTAACACTTTTAACAAAAATTTTTTTAGGATGCTTTTACACTAGGTATGATTGCCTGCGTATGATTGCTTCCCCTTCTTTTATTCCCTCCTCGCCGGTTTTCACATTAGTAATATTGTTCCATACTTGGGTACATGTGTGTATTTCGGGTGCTCCAAAAATAATGTGGGCTTCATAGACAATTGGAAGAACTTTGAGGGCAAAGCTGGCCTGTTAGGGCGGGACGGTGTCCATCCCACTCGGGAAGGCGCTGCTCTCATTTCTTGTAGTATAGCTCATAGTCTCAGAAGAGGTCTAGTTAATCGGTGACAATCCAGAGCCCAGGCCAGGGAGCAGACAGACAGGCTAAACCAACCGTCTGCTAG
>JAQQZT010000002.1:22363822-22375073 GCA_030068275.1 Clarias platycephalus | reverse complement strand
ACACACACACACACACACACACACACACACACACACACACACACACACACACACACACACACACACACACAAGACAGTTTAAGCTAAAAAAAAAAAAACTAAAGTAACTGAATCTTGGAAATCTTGAATCTTGGAAATCTTCGAAATACTAGTGCAAGTATGATTTATTTCCTAGGGTTCGAGTTTCTGCATTAAATATTATAAATGCCTAAATGTAATGTCACACTGGAAATGTAAGTTTTATTGCATATATTTGCCTTATTAATGCCATTACTACCAGAGATCCAAACTGTATTCCTACCTCACGTGCAACACCTACAGTACAACACTTCCTAAAGATAAATGAATGATTAAATGATTGAAAGATATGGACACCTAATCGAGAAACGAATCGATGACACAGAAGATGGAAGATGCAACAAAAATGGAAGAACTTTTAAACCAAATAAAAAGATTCATGACAGCATTGGTCCTCTGATCTATTTATGTTCACATTGATTTATTTTCTTCCAAAATGTTATTTGACATCAACAATTAGAAAAATGATGGTGAAAAATCACATAAAACTATTTTAAATCACTTGAAATCTTAAAACCTACCGTATTATGTTCAAATGGATCTTAATATAACCATATCATGTTCACAGTGGAAACTGCAGCCAAAGTCACCCGTGGTGTATAACTGTATAAGCCTATAACATCGCAGCATCTCTTTTACACTTGCCAAATCCTTCACGAAAGTAATTCAAGACTGTTTCCATCTTTAACCCATACAGTGGCGATTACTCATTCATGCATGCCGTACTGCCTGGCGTGTGCATATGTGTCTGCATGCGTATGATCTCTGTGCATCTGTCCGCATCTGAGGTGGGACGTGGTGCAGAATGGAAGTCCCAAATTTAATTTCCTCCAATCTAATTACATTGGCCTTTAATCATTGCAGGCATGGGCCGTATTGGCAGTTTGATGCTCCTGCGCTGCCAGTGGCCCATCTGGAGAGGGTCAGAAGTGGGAGGAAGGAAGAAGAAAAGAGGAAGCACTTGCCCCAATATCAATCTGTCAGAAACAACCTGCTGCTAACCAGCAGACCTGTAACCGGTAACGGCGAATTGACCTGCAATTTAATCAGCATCTGTATCTGTAGAAGCGAAGCCCTTCAGCCGGTCACTGTAGAATGGAACGCCATGTTTGCGAAATCATGTTTTGGAAGACTAGTATTGGATGAGCCTACGCATGTGTGTGTGTGTGTGTGTGTGTGTGAGGGTGGGAAAACCGTCACCTGCTGAACTTTGGCGAACAGCCAAAAGCGGTTATGCTAATTTATCCCTAGATGTAACTGAATGTGAGAACGGTGGCCCGTGATGAACTGGCGGACCATCGGAGGTGAGTGATCCCACCTCACCTTCTGCCCAGGATTTCAGGGAGTGGCCCGAGTTTCATCTCAATAAAACAGTTACTGATATATATATATATATACTGTAAGATGTCTAAAATCTTTCAAGCAAGTTTTTTTCTAAGCACAGTAAGTCTTCTAAGTGATGCTGCTGGCACTAATGTGAAGATGAACTCAAAGACATGCTGACCAATGCTGGAACAGAAAAGCATCCTGTAAGCGGTTCAACTATTATGTCAAACCAAGTAATTGCATTTCATCTTAATGTACCCAAGATCTATTTGAATCCATCTAAAGACATTTTTCTTGGCAGTTGTTTGGAAGGAGGACAGGACAGGAGGACGGTTACTGCACAGACACTTTTAGTGACAGAGACCTTAAACAAATATGGTGTTAGTATTTTCTAATGCATATGAATGTGAGCAATTCCTTACATTCAGGATATACAGGAATGCTGGACAGCACTGATTTAATCTGTATTTTAACAATTTGATCCACTTTGGACGGGTCCAAGGAGAAGCAGGACGAGAAAGACTTGGTGCAGGCAGCCAGAAAAAAATCCGGCGTTAATAATGTAAAATAAAACTGCCGCAATAAAACTTGCTGTTCCTTCCTTACTACATTCATTCATTCATTCATTCATTCATTTATGTTCAGTAAACGCTTTATTCTGGTCAGGGATGCGATAGACCGTAGACTGGGCATGAGGTGAAAATATACACTACATACCCAGTCTACACTCTTCACTCAACCTCATGAAGAATTCATTCAAATTCGAAAGAGCAAGGGCAATGCGATTAGATTCTGTTTGCTGCCGTGAGAATAAACTATGAAAAAATACAAAAACTAACATTGCCCCGAATAATGTACTTACGAAAGTCATGAACCGTTCAGGTTTAAGGTCATCGCGCAACCTTAGAAGAGGCTTTAAAAGAAATGAAAGGAACAGAGAGAGCTCGCATGCTTTGCTAGGCCACACTGCTAGACTTCTTAAGCGGATGTGTCTGGGTGTGTGTGCATTAGGTGAAGAAATATGTGTAACCAAAATACCATATCACAATACCATTTACTACAATATACCAGGTCTGTTCAAGTCAAACCGGGATTTTTATTTATTTATGCAGAATAACAGAACTACCTATATTTATCTATCTAATCCCCTCCTATGGTAATGCACATACTGTATCCCACATTTCATGTTACAGTACATGTGGAAATCACTTAATGCAAAGTCAGGATGGGGGGGCGGGGGGTGAAGGGTGGCTTTAACTCCCAGCTGTGTTCCTGTAACGTGCAAGTGGTGTGGTGAGCAGCATGAGGTCATGCATTCTGGTTTGGTTCCTGCTCAACTCATCATTCACGGCCTTCTTTAAGATCTTTGCACCGTTTAAATCTTTTATTGCGCCCAGAGGTGGAAAGTAAGGAATTACATTTACTCATGTTAGTTTTTACTAAGGGTGCTACTCAGGGTGGTTTTTTGTGTACTTCTACTTTTTAAAGTAGTTTGTAAAATGGGTAAAATTTTACCTTTACTGCAGTATGTTTTATTTGAAGTATTGTACTTTGCTACATCTCAAATCATATTCGTTACTGAGTCAAAAATAAATTACTGAAAATTCACAAGAACGAAGGAGACGGACAAAACAGATGCCAGTGATGTAGATCCAGCTGAAAGCGAAATGCCATCAAATTCTGATGAAGCAACCCCCTGGTCATATTTAAGCGAAATATGCAAAAGTGTTCATTTAATTAAAAAACAACTAGTTTGAGATTTATACCCGCTTGTCTTTGTCGAACTACACTAGAATCCCCCATCCCACCCCCGCTGTTAAAAAAAGTAACTCGGTAACTTTTACTCGAAGTAAGTTTTTAATGAACTACTTTTTACTTTTACTTGAGTAGATTTTTATACTGGTAACTTTACTTGTACTTCAGTAAAATTTCTCAGACGTACCAGTACTTTTACTTGAGTAAAAATTTTTTTTTTTTTACTCTTTCCACCTCTGGTTGCGCCTAGGAGTCTCATCACCGCACTGTCAATCAGGTTTATTCCTTCATTCACTTAAAATTTCATCCCAAGTCCCGGTTTGACTTGAACACGGCTTGTATATTATGGGCTTAGATTTGCTAACAAATCGCCCAGAAAACAATGTTGCATAAAACAAACAAACCATCAAACAAGCTTATATGAGGCTTTAACTTAACATAATGTAGGATTACACAGTGACTATTATTCATTTACTTATAAATCATTATCTGCTATTGTTTTCTGCTGGCTGGCTGCAGTGACCTTTGACTACATGCCAGCGGTCTTTGCTAAGAACCCCGAACTCTTGCAGCCAAGAGAACACATGCTCATACACTACAGGCAATCTGGATAAAACGCGAGTGAGGGAACCGGAGCGCCCGAAGGAAACCCACCAAGCAACATGCAAACTCCATACGGGAGGTGAGATTTGAACCCCCAGCCCTGAGAGGGGTGTGTAAGACGACAGCGCTAACCATAAACCACGTGGCACGATTCAAATTATACTATATAAATATTACATTTGTCTAATGTTCATCCTTGGCGATTTAAAAAAAAAAGACAGCACGGCGGCGTGAATTATATCCGTTCTTTGTTTCTCTTAACAAAAACCAGAGCGGGGCTTCTCTCAATCACACCTCGGCTGCAGGTGACAGAGCGTCCTCACCCCCGCAGCGAGCAGGCAATTCATGCGGCTCTACGCTACATTTGCACTCTATGAATAACAATGTCAGCAGGATGGATGTGCGAGGGCCTCATTCACTATTAATCGCCGCTTCATAGACACAATAACGCGATGCTCTCCGGGTTGTGCTGACACGTGCATATATCGAAAGACATGTAGCATCACACAGCCCTCGGTGTGTTATAATCGGAGGAATGACACTCCACTCCGGGCCAGTGAAGACCTTAAAGCGCTCCGGTCGTATGTCTGACTGGAATCGGTGTAGCGTGTCGGTGAGACGTATAGAGACCGGCTACGACTGGAAATGGAGACAGGAGAAACGAAGCGCGGCGCATGGAGGCTTGTTAGCTGCGGAAGGCAAGCCGGTGGCGATATTAGCCATATGGCTGCTGGTGAAGGATGCTGACTCGTGCAAAGTGTGCTAAGGAGACGTGGGGAAGGTTACGACCGAAAGAGAAAGAGAGAGAGATGTGATTCTTTATCAGCCACTACAGCAGTGTACGCCAGGCGGACATTAGGACAGAACGTATACATGAAAAAAATCAATGCTTCTCCTGGACCAGTGCCGCTCTATTGTTTCCTGGTTAACGCAACAACAATAACAACAACGACGACGCCAGCAAAAAACTTAACAAAGGATGTACTATTCCAGCTCTTCAATCAAAAGTCACCTTGCTGCGCATTTTATGGCGCTGCTCGGCGGAAGAGCAGGCTGTATTCCCTTTTCCTCCCCTTTCCCGTGAGCGGCTATTGGAAAAATGAGCTCATCTGCTGGGTGCTCACACTCTGGCCAGCCATGCGTGTCCGTGTACATGACATCTAGTGAAAGATAAGCTCTCCGAGCACTCGCTCAGAAACTATTGGACGGGAAGCTGGACATAACTGTCAGACATTGAAATGCAGGTGATGAGGGAATTTTGAAAAATGGATATGAGTGGGAATGCACGGGGTGTGCACATTGATTTAGAGGCAGCTATGCCAAGAAACGCCGCGTACTGTATGTGTGTGCGCGCCTGTGGAGAGATTCATCGACCAGCAGTGATTAGTAAACATGCGCATGCACACGGGGAGTCGTTTGACCCCGGTCAGCGAGGTCAACACAGGGAGTGGCACTCGTTTAACTGTATCAGACCACACACACACACACACACACACACACACACACACACACACACACACACACACACACACACACACACACGCGCGCACACACAAAACCAATGCAATTACTGTGCACAACCTTGCCATTAGCTAATGAAAACAGCTGTCCAAGCCAGACATAACAAAGTCACTTTTTCTGTTTTTGATAATGACACCAGTTGGTTTTAAGCAGACCAGTTTGTCAATACGAGCGTCTGGCCATATGGGATAGAAATCCCTTTAAGGAAAATGGAGAATAAGCAAAAACTTCTGTCCTTAAAACATGAAAAAAATCACTTGGCTCATGCCTGGTATCTAAGAATACTTCATTTTAATCTTTATCTCAGTTTTTCTTCATATTAAAACAATCACAATCACTCACCCAAATCGAGCTATTAAGGCTCATCGGTTTAAATCGACAAGAAAACGTACGTTCTGCATACGTCTGCACGGATCCATCCTTTAATCCTGATCACAACACTTTTATTCACACTATGTGCTATTTGTTCCAATTATAAATCAATGAACAAGTTTATCACGCATGAATTGAAAACTCATTGAAAGATTTAACGTAGCAGTTAATAAGCCCTGCGATGTAACATTGGCCAATTAGTGAACTGCAAGTTCATTATGTTTAATTAATTGAGGAAGCCAAAAATCCTGATGTGTTTAACTATCAACGATGCAGTGCACACAAGGCGAAGGGAAAATTAAAAAAAAATAAAATTATATCAGGATGTCCTGAAGTCTTTAATTCTCCTTATTACCATTTTCTTCATTAATAAAAAAAACACAATTTACTTTGTATCCTTGTGTTAATCGGAGATATTCAAGGAATGTTCGTGGGAATGACTGCAGCGGGCTCCGGGATCGCCATTCGCGGACGTACGCACCATTCCAACATTTTCCTCCTGTTGAGTTACACTGTCTCATCATACTGCGCTTGAACTAGAAATATCATCAGAAGTCTCTGTTTGACTTGAACACCCTTTGTACTTGTCTTGAATAAACCTGAAATCTACACTAACATGCAGGAACGGTGGTTTGGTGGGTCACACTGTTGCCTTGCACCTCAAGGGCTGAGGGTTCGAATCGCACCTGTGGACTGTGTGTGGGTGACGACTTGTGTTTTTAAATTGCCTGTAGTGTGTGTGTGTGTGTGTGTGTGGCCTGTAATGGGTTGTCTTGTGCCCTAAACGCGTTCACACACATTCCGCCTTATTGATGTGTTCTTCTTATGCACAGCGGTAATGGCTGATATCCCCTAATGACTAAAAACTGAATTCATTAGCATGCTTTGATAATTATAACCTCGCACAACTGTATCAATTTCTCATAAGGGTGTTTTTTTTGTTTTTTTTTCACGGCGCAGCTTTTGGACTCTTCTGTATTATTTGTACCTGTATAAAAATGATCAGGCTGACATTGAATACGCAGCGCAGCGCAGTAGGAAGAGGTGAGTTTTCCGAACTCGACGCTCCAGCTCTCAGCATGTAGCAGGATTGTACCGATCCCCTTTAAACTGGGCTTGGAACGCAAGCACTATCAGATAAAGCAATAACGTTTCCAGCATACGTATCTGACATCCACAGGCTGGGGAAGTCACACGGAGGACGAGGTCACATACCAAAACCGATCTTTAACTACAAACAGGCGGAAAGGCTGAGTAACCTTAAAAGCTACGCTCTCGCGTTCGCATTCGTTAATGCATCATGGTTGAGCCGGCGAAACAGGAAATAGAGCGTTTAAACATATCCTGTACATGCCTTACGCGATTTGGCGAAAAATCCACGCCTGTTATCGGACACGTTGCTAGCCTATCTCCATAATGAGGGTATAAAAAAAAAAAAAAAGAGCACACAGTGCCTGAATCTGTTAGTGAGAACATAAATTTGTCAAAGTCCATTAGTGTAATTGCAAGTGGTAGGGGAGCATTATTCATAGCAATATCCTGAACACATCTATCTTACTGAGACATACTGATGAACTGATTCCTCATGATTGCTAAGCTTATCAAGTATTAAGACAAATGATTCGGGCAACCTGAGCTATAGGCATGTGCTGCGTCTCCTGGGAAGCATCTGTCCTCTTTCCATCGGTGAGATGAAGCAACATAGCAGAACTTGTGTTAAATAGAGGAACGGGAAACTTTTTTTTTTCATTTCGCTCCGGCTTAATGGAGCGAGTGTTTAAATCTTTTTTAGGATGACAGCTGTTTAGAGGAGTGCGGTGCGGCAGACTTACAGGTTCTTGACGGTGGTGATTCCACGGAAAGCCTTACGAGGTACAGCCTGAATCTGATTCTCACTCAGGTCCCTGGAGAGAGAGAGAGAGAGAGAGAGAGAGAGAGAGAGAGAGGGATGAAATTTTAGGAGGATGTTTGAAGTCACTTCACATTTCAGAGAAGCAGAGAAGCATCTCGGGCCAGATGGGTGTTGAAACAATCCGGCCTTTCTTGAATGATACTCCTTCGCTTTGAAGTCTAAAACAAAATTGTTCAACAGACCATAAATGTCACATCTCGCTTTTTGTCTTTGAATCCTCCATCATTGTGAATATGTGTGAGTATTCATGTATGTGTGTGTTTGCATTCATTTCTCCCACATGCATTCCATTATTATGAATGAAGACATTACATTCACTTTGAGTAACATGACAAAGAAAAAGACAGGGACCAAAAAAAAAAAAAAAAAACCTATTTCAAATGTGCACACGCACACACACACACTCGCACACACAGAATCGATATTAATGGTCAACATATTTTTCTTAATGTTCACGTTAGGAGCCAAATGATTTTTGACATTTCGGAATGGTTTCGCTTAACTCTATTAAGCTTGTTTGTTTGTAGGCTGATAACGGCAAATATGATTTGAAAAGCGGAATGCAATTACTAGCCAGAGAGGGAAACAAATGAGATATGGAATATCGGCCCGGCTAATCGGAGCGTCTGTCTCTTAGTCATGGCTGCAACACGTAACATGGAGAGAGAGAGAGAGAGAGAGAGAGAGAGAGCCGGACTCGGGTTAACCCGTCTGCCCTTGCTACAACCAATTTCACTGATAAACAATCAGGCACGGATCCAAACAACTCCGAGGAATTCTGCCAGGCTCGCCGTGTGCTCCGTAATGATGGATCAGCTACAGGACTGCCAGCAATTTCCTCTTAGGAGAATTATACAAAGAGCACTTATTGGACCCACGTTGCTCTTTTGCTTTGCTGAAAAATCCAATACGCAGTTGTATGTAGGAACCAATCAAGTTTCATTAGCGCAAAGAAAAAAATAAATGATTATTAATAACTCTGGTACGCTTTAGCGGTGAAGGAGTATGGATCCGTGTCTTGATTGCGTCTGACATGTTCGAAGGCTTTGCATCTCTTGGCATTGACGTGAGCAGCTTGTGCTTTTGTGTAAACATCCTTCGCTTATATGATCCTGCTTTCATATGAGGGGGAAAAGTGATAGTTTCGAGCGATGTTTACCGCGCAGGGGGTTCGAGCGAAACCACGGCTCTGCCGATCTGATGACTCGCGCACCGGCCGCCTTTGATGGCATGAATGCGAAGCGGGCGTGAGGCAGACGGAGGAGATGCGTTTGATGGCTGCACTTTTAATTCTTTATGAGTGCCGGAGCTTGGCCTGAGATCCCTCTCCAAGCTAAGAGGAGAGGACTTCCATGGATAATAAATGTTTTATTGTTTTGTTTACTCAGCTGGATTTTTCCCCGGCTAAAAAGCAAATTGCCCTAGCTAAATAAGAGCAGTTATGAGAAGCCATCGCTCTCTCCAGCTGCGATCGAGGCGGTACTCGCTCTTTCGGAGCGACGGAGAGATTAACTCGCGGCCGAGGACTCAAGACACGGTGGCAGTAAGCGGCACTAGGTGACGTTAATGAATAACAGCCTGAAACTTAAAGCAGGAGCTATAAAGCGATAATTAAGGTTTATGAGAGGATCATTACGCCGGATGAATGGAACAGCTATGAACACAGGACGTATTCTCTTCATCTCAAAGTAGACGTACAACAGATTTTAAGCACCTGTCAAGTTCTAGTCTTACAAACTGGATTTCATGCTCGTACACATAATCATCTACTGGTTTGCCTACAGAGGTGCCTCAGGGAATGGAAGAGATTAATTCTCAAACACACACACACACACAGAGACAGACAGAGACACACGCACACAGACGGCATGTGTGTAGGGGGGTGAGTGCATTCGTCTCTCGCCTCTGACAATCTGCTCGCAAATTTCATTAATTTTATTTTCCTTTCGCCCTCCTCCTCCTGACTCACAGGATGGCTGCCATAAATCTCCTATTGATTCCATTAAAGCCTCCCATGTCCAGACAACCTGGCAGCACCAAAACATATTACTGATAAAAGCTCAACAACACACAAGGATAACGGAGCGGGAGTGCAAGGAGAATCCGTCCTCGATTGCGTGACACAAAAGGCATAGGCAGAAAAAAAAAAAAAAGAATTAGGGGTCAATTCTATTTATCGCATTTTCAGAAATGTCAGCTTTCGTCTTTCACCTAAAAAAAAACACAAAAAAAACGGAAAATCGAATAAAGTGTTTCGGAGCTGGATTATTCAGGGCGTGATTTTTATTTTTCCCTCTCGCAGTGTTTACTCTCCGCAGGAAACGGACATGAAAGGCACAAAGGCAAAATGTGATTGTCAAAGACAAGCAAGGATAAAGAGCATATTACTGTAACACGAACACAGGGAAGCATAGAAGCATCAGCGCCCCCTCCCTCCCCCCCACCCTGATCAAATCACAGCCTCGCTCAAAGCCAGTCTTTTAAAGCTGTAAAGTCAAAGCGCGGATCTATCTCTCTCCATTTTCCTTATCATGAGCTGAGCGGGGCCGAGCTGGAGAGACTTTGTTGCTTATATGTCTCCTGCCACGGCTAGGCTTCGCCTTCTATCTATCAGGTGCTGCCTCGTTTTGCTCCGCCGAGCTGTTATCTGAGCGCCAAGTTCAGACCGAGGGCTTGAGTTTAGCCTTGTAAAAAAAAAACACGCTTACAGTCCACACACCCTATAACTCCTGATAAACTTTATACCTCGAGTAACACTCACACAAGACTAAGACACGAGATTACTGTTTACACACTCCCGGTAACCATTATCAAGAATGGATCGATCAATCCTGTGCTTGAAGTCAGACTTGTCATCCCTCTGGTCACCTCTCGAGCTTCTGGGCCACGTGAAATCCTAATGCACTGGGCACGCAACCGTGACGATGCCAGCCCATTTTAATATCATCAGCGATCGACAGGGCTCCTGCAATCATCCTTACTTACCTACACCACCACCTTTATCGCACCGCTGTTGCTCACGCTGAAATAAATGACTGGAAATGCACAAAAAGCATTCTACACACTCTGAATAACCCTGTTCCCCACGGACACCACCAGCACACCACACCTTTACCTTTCACTTTCCACATCATACAGCCCGAACCACAAGAACACACACCCTTTAATCCCTTCCCACACCTTCCGACCTACCTACATCAATCCGCATTCCCTTTACCATACACTCCCTGCACCTATACGCTCTTCATACTGCAACCCCTCACTACACCCGTAAACGAGATCGTATTAGACCAGTTAGCATATTAACATCACTCCACTGGCTGCCCCTTTCATTTAGAATTGACTATAAAGTTTTATTACGGAATCTTTTACCGGTGTAGCACCTTCATCCATCTCTGAATGCCTGAGAAACCAGGTTCCAAATCGAGCCTTAAGATAATCTAGAGCTAACCTTTTTTCAAACATACAGCATGGAAGCAGCATAAATCAACACGAAGCAGATTTTTGCTTTTATGCACCAAAGATGCACCACTGGAACGCATTACTAACAAATTTTCATCAGACTTCATCTATCACTGGGTTTTAATAAACAGCTTAGAACTTGTTTATTTTGTTATCTATCTATCTATCTATCTATCTATCTATCTATCTATCTATCTATCTATCTATCTATCTATCTATCTA
>JAQQZT010000002.1:22341316-22361849 GCA_030068275.1 Clarias platycephalus | reverse complement strand
TTTTGTTTTATGGCCAGTTGGGGAAAAAAAAAAAAAAAAAAAAAAAGGACACAAATTAAAACACTATGGATTCCTGGCTCTGAAAGACTCTTAACTGTAATTGGCTTTCAGGATGACAGTCGCTCTTAATTAAACCAGAGAATAGAGGCACGTTTTCAATAGACAGTATAATAAATAGCAGGAGGGTTGAGGCCAAATGTTTTCATTTGCTTTCAGCGTGAGGAACCATGACTGACCTCTGCCTCGTATTCTCCATATAGCACAGGCACGCATAATCAGGTGGCTCTCTGCAAAAAAAATAAAAAAATAAATAAAAAACGACCTTTTGTGTTCCGTATGAATTACGACTGCGGGTTTCGATGCTGAAACGTATTTCTGAAACGAAGAGACATATACTAGATTTTGGCAGGCGGCAAGGAACCACACGCTGGCTTCGGATGCAAACCTGCCCGTTCTTCGTGACGAGTGAGACGCAGCAAGACATCATCCTGTTCCTATACTGCTGTGGTTCTGGTTCGTTCGATTTAAACAATACAGCAGAAGAGTGTAGGTTAATACTTGTTAGACGTGTACAAGGCTGAAGGCAAATGAGAGCTTAAATGTGGTCGCAGGGGAAATCTACAGTAGGCAACAGAGCTACGGTACACTACGCATCTTAAACCTTCTTTCAGGGAAAGAAACAGCGTTGAGATCTGAGTGACGCAGAGGCGTGCGAGAAGCCGAAGGACCGAGAGAGGAAAAGTACAACATACATGTACATCGGTTTCTCCGACGTACCGATCAAAGCTTGGCAGCATGAGGCCTTGTATTCTGCTCCTGCCATCGAACTTTCTGCCCTTGCTTAACGTCTTACATCCAGCTCAAAGACTTCTTGATTGAATTAACTCCGAGCTTTATGAATAAAAATAGTCCCGTATTGATCATCCTCAGCTCGCTGACGCAGGCCAAACTGTGACAGTCATTCGCTTCATTACGCTGCTGCACGTTTTTTTTTCTTCTTTCTTTCTTTCTTTCCGCTGGTAGTAGAGGGCATTGAGAAGAGAACAGCTTGTAAATCATTGTAAATGGCCTCAAACGCTCCCTTGGGTGCCCAACGCTCGCCGCTTGAGCTTCTACATTCCCGTGCCGCTCCCGAGATAGTCGCATGTATGGAAAATTATAAATGGAAATAGCTCTGCCCACCTCCCCTCGAACCCCTAAACCCCTGTAAGTATCTATTATGTTTTGTCAATACTTTAATTCAATTAGACAGTTTAATGTGATTTATCCTGATCCGTACCCTTTATGGTTATAAAAGCCTTTTTGGCTCCAGGCCCAAAAGATGTCGAACAAATTTAGACGAGTTGGACGGCGGGAAAAGAAAGAAAAAAAAAAAGAAGGAGGAATAGTTAAAGAGGTTGGGCAAGGAGGGCGATTTGTTATTCGCTAATTCACTTTTATTCCTCTTCTGCCATTTGGTTTAATTCTCTTTTCTTCCACCGCATCTTCCCCCTGGACAGGGCCTGAGCGACACAGCAGGCTTTTAGAGACATTTAGAGATGTAATAAAATGTCAGTTATAAGAGATGACAGGACCGCATACGGGCAGCCTTGTTGCCCTGCCTGATATGCCAGAGTGAATTTCAGATTGGAGTGCGTCAAAAAAAAAAAAAAAAAAAAAAAAGGAGGAAACCGCACTTCTATCAGTCTTATTGAAAGCCAACTCATAATTGACAGAAAAGATACAAAAGGGATAAACCTGCTAATCAAACAATAGGATTGAGAAGCTTTTAAGAGGAAAGCGTGCTGCCGTCCCGAAACAGATGACTCCGCTCTTCAGTCTCCATCTCTCTCTCTCTCTCTCTCTCTCTCTCTGCTCACATCTGGGCCCCTCAGTGGCACAGCCATAAATAATACTGAAGAGATTAAGAGATTGGCTGGGGTGGAGGTAGTGGGGGGGGAATGGTGTAATGGGAGGTGGTGTGCGTATCTGCACAGTTTCAATTCATCTCATGGCAGGTCGCAGTTGCCACGGAGACCAGGAGCCATCCTGTCCAATTAACTGGGAGCTAGTTGTAACAGGTGCAGGTGCTAGTGTGGCGCTGAGAGTGTGTATTATTTTGTGTAAGTGCAGTTTTTTTTTTTTTTTTTTTAACAATTTATGTCTGTGTGTATATGTTTGTGTGTGTGTGTGTGTGTGTGTTTGCATCAGACAGATAGATAGACAGACTGAGACACCGCCTTTTCAATTAACGGAAAATGCAGAACGCACAGCATAAGGCGTGAAGTTAAATTGTTTCCAAAAGTCCTGTCAGAAATGCCACGATGTCTGGCAGCTAAAACTTTCCATGAGACTGCTTTTAAATTAGGACGATCTGCCATACATATTAATGCACTGAATAACACCGAACTCACAGTAAATATCATTTCAAAAACAATTTTTTTACATAATACTTTTCTCTTATACCTAAATGATTGCAGAGGTTCTTTCTGATATAAGCATTAAATAAAAATTCTGAGAAAAGCACTGAAATCATGTTTAATAGAAACGTACTTAGAATTGAAGGATAAAGGCATTTGTTAAATCAATACAGGTTTAAAGTTTTCAACAGCGAAGCAATAAGGAGTCATTTGGGGTTCTTCCATCAGATCTCCTTCATAAAAAAAAAAAACATTCAATAAATACACATATCATATACTGTATACAGTATATCAGGTATGAGCACCTGGTAGATCCAGCCAAGCTTATCAGCAGATCAGCAGAAGTGATTATTTAGAAGAAAAATACTGCAGCAGATCTAATAAATGTAGAGAAAAAACTGGCCGTCGTTCAGCGACTTTAGTTTTCTAAACACGCACAAGAGCAGCTTCTGTATCAGGTTCCCTGTTGCAGTTTCTCCAATCACGTGCACTTCTGTCTGGATTCACAAAAGGCCATGAGTCCAAACTGATGTCGCTCACGTTTTAGTACATGGCATCAGAGTACTACGTCTTATTATTTTAAGACACAGTATGGAGGATTAGAGGTTAGCACTGGTGCCTCACACCTCCAGGAGGTGTTGGGGGTTCGAATGTTCTCCCAGAAGCAGAAGCTTTCTGTTTCAGTTTTCTGTTTTTCAGAGCAGCCCAATGTGTAGAAAAAAGCAAGGTTGAGATGTTGCTGTTGGGATTTCGGCTGCTCCCGGCAAGAGGTCGCCACAGCGTGCACTTACAAGCTTGGCACAGGTCTTACGCCGGATGCCCTTCCAGACGCAAACCTCCTATTTTACCCGGGCTTGGGACCGGCACTGTATCCAGTGGCTGGGGTTTGAACACTGGCTGGGAATCGAACCCTGGCATGGCAGGTAAAACTAAGTACATGAATAAGCAGAAAAGTAGAAACAATCCACCACTGTCCTTTTTTGTCCTCTTCAGTGACGCGTCTGGTGCACAGATTTGTGTTTCCAGTGCCATTTTTGTTTGCATATTCTGAATGACCATGGCCTAGTCACATCACCTCTGACCTCCTGCTGTCCCATCATCTCGCTCGGTGTGTCAGGGTAGGCATGAGCTCATGTGCTATCTTTGACGTGATAGGATAAAACCCTGGTGTTCTTTGATCAAGGCAGATCATGACAAAAAGAAAACTGCAACCAAAGCTCCACCCAGTAACACATATCACGGCCCATTTCCAACAGCTCTATCTAATACGATGAAGCATCTACAGAAGGCACATTCTGTAAACACATTCCCAGAATGTGGCGTGTTGGAAACTGAATAGACAGAGGGTGCTTTGGTTTGCTGCTTGGTTGGCAAATACGCCTAATCTCTTTATAATGAGAGTAATCCAGTTATACTCAGTAAATGGCTAGCGTCAGGATAATTGAATAAGAGCCAAAGCAGGCTTTGTGTTGAAGAGAAGCAGCCCTGCCTAAAGAAGCATCCTGCGTCCTGTCAATGCAAACCGATGGCAAATGCAATCACCATACAGTACACCAATTCGATTTCTGCACCTTAACATGCCATTAAGAACTAATCCTCCATAGAGTCAAACTATAAGGAGATGACTTCTGCTGGTTTTCTGGTTGAAAACTTGACTGACTCTGACTCTTTGTAGTCGCCAGCCAGTTGGATGCACGATCACGATCACTTGTCTATTGTTCTCGAATCCCAAAACTCCTAAATTGGATCAAATACCGGACAGATAATGGGGAGCACTCATTCAACTAAGGGCATTACCTCAGCTGCACTGTGAAGGACTGCCCTTCAGTTTTGGAGCGTCTGATTAAATCTACAGAGAAAATATATAGCTCTATACACTTCACAAGTCATCCTGCTACTTCTCCGGGCAGTCACATAATCGATGGGGAACAGCGACCCAGTTCTACTGGCATCCATACACGCCCATGCCATACATCTACCGCTACCATGTTTGACAGACGACATCGTGGGATTTGGATCATGAGCCCTTCCTTTCCTTCTACATATTCCTCTATTCTAGTCATTCTGGTTACAGTTCTTTTTTGCTTCCTCAGTCCAAACTGACCATACACGAGTATTACCAGTGGATTGCATGTAAAATAAAACTGCGGTTAAACCATCTATTTTCACATTCATGGAGATGTCTCTGAATTATAGATGTTGGCATTGATACACCAACCTCCTCCAGAGTGTTCCTAACTTTTTTAGCAATGAAAGACTTCTGTGATCATCCACTCTAGTTGCCTTCTATGGTCTTCAATGCCTTTTGGCGTGGCTAAGCTTGCCAGTGCATTCTTTCTTTTTAATAATGCACTGAATTGTTGATTCCTAAAGTTTCTACAGCTTTTTTCACAGTATAATGATGGCCTCCTTCACTTGCATCGACACCTCTTTGGACCTTCCAAATGCAAATTCAACACTTGGAAGCAACTCCAGACCTTTTAGCTCCTCAATTTGTCATGAAAATAAGCCTGGCCGTGAGCCTGCTTATCAGTCAATTGTTGAATTACTTTAGAGTGTTTTAAAATGCAGGCACTATGCTGAATCCTGTCTTAACTGCTTTGTTTCAAATATTCCGTACTGGTGTCCAGGGGCAAAATCCCAAATATCGTCTCGCTATTCAAATACCTATGGACCTGACTGTACATCTTAATAAAATCTTTGAAGGACCAAGGTGTTACAGCTAGTGGCATTGATTCAGTTCCTTGGTTTGTTCCGTTCCTGAGATCAGGATACTGTGTACGTTTTCTTTTTAGCCCTTTGTCCATGTCACTTCCAATTTCCTCTAATTCCCCACCAAAAAAACCATGTGTTTAAGTGGATTGTCTACTATGGAGTGAGCAAATGTGTGTACACGGTGCCCTGTCATGAACTGGTGTCCCACAAGGTTGGAATATGCTCTGGATACATTGTGACGTCAACACGAAAGATGAATGAAAGAATGGATGACCATGTATGGTCTTTAGAGGTGTTTTATGGGGAGTAAAGGGAGCAATCCATGAACCAAAAGGGCCTGGATCAAGAAAGACTCTCTGTAATTACATATGAATTCATAAAGGTAAACACAGAAAGGGAAACCTGACCTGAGAAAACAGTAACTGCATCCAGAAAAAGAGTGAAAACAAGTCAGAACAAGAACTCCGGGCTAGGACCCTTGGGGCCCCAATCAGTCTACAGTTCTTTTTTATCCTTTTATGTTAGAAAAATCCCCCCTTCTCCTTTCCAACAATGGCCACCCAAATGCGGATTCATAACAGAGAAAGACAAACACAAGGGTTTCCATTAAGCAATAATTACCTCAGTCTCTAATGTGGAAGAAAAGACATGTGTCATTACTGTAAGCTTTTCCAGGCTACTTATTTCTCATTCAGGTTCAATGTCGGATCATTTGGGTCATTTCAAAATAGCAAGCTCACCCCTCATTACCCTTAAGGTACAGCACGAGAAAACAAAATTAATTTTCTAGTTTCACGCAGCAGGTTTCAGGTTTTATATCAGTTTTTTAGCAAAGGCACCAGGTCAAAGTAAGGAACTATTCATGCACATAAAGAACATAAGGAAATACTGTATATATAGAGTGAGATGTGTATAGATTGCAGGCACCTCCTCAACCACAAGATGGAGCCCCCTGGCTTCTCTCAACCCTTCAGCCAAACCAATCAATAAGTTCATCTAGCCACAGGCTGGCACAATGACTCAGGAGTCCTGGGGTAGGCCAAGTGCCCTGGGAGCCATAATATTCACCCACACGTTTACATGCGAGCACATTAACACACAGAAGGTCTGAGGAGAGAGGGTGGTAATTATGGCACCTAGTATCTGGAGTTGGGCTTGGAACTGTTCTCCAAACCGCACATTGGAGAAAACTGGACATGTAAAACTGCCTGTAAGCTGGCCCTGGAACAAATCCTGCAGATAGTGTGGGAAAGCTTCCGTGCACTCCTTTGTAAAAAAAAAGAAAAAAAGAAAAAAAAAAGGAAACATTCACGAAGATTGGAAATGAGTTTTTAATGAAATAAAACAAACACTAAGCGGGTCACTGTATAAAATGGTCGATAATTATAGCAGCATTGTATCCCAGCGCCCAGCAGTTATAGTTGAGTAAAAGTGCAAAAAGCTGGAAAATTATACAAGTAACCATAAAAATAACCCAAAAATAACATTTTAAATGATCTAAAATTGTTTTAAAAGTATTTAATTAAAAAGCTCTCCAAAAAAATCCTCTTTCATGAATGCCTTACATGTTAAAGTACATTTAATTTTTTATAAACCTAATCAGAATAAAAAGAAGAAAAAAAAAAGCTCATCTGTCTTTTTTACTAAATGAAATAAAGCTATATTTGCAGACAGTTTCATGTTCGAAACATAACGATCTGACTCACTCTGACTGGTCCAATCAGATTTCTTTGACATTGCCATATTACATAAAGTCTGATCAGTGATGGATCTAATTTAAAAAGTGTAAACACATTTTCACGTTATTTGAAACTGATCAAGTATTCGACTGGTGCTCCGAAGACCAAGCCTCGTGTATGGTTTATTTCATCCATCCACTGCCAGTACTTTACTTTCCAACACAAATAAATAGCCAGCTTGTTCTGCACATTCTATATGTCTGTTTTAGTAATGTTATTATAATAGAAATATTATAATTTCTTTGGAAAATGGAGTCTTGATTTTCCTTGGGATTATATTATATTATATTATATTATATTATATTATATTATATTATATTATATTATATTATATTATATTATATTATATTTTTAAGGATGTTTCAATTATATTTGATACCTTTCACCTGCCTGAACATACTTAGATTCACTTCATATGGTTACTATAGCAACCGATTAGGGTACATGAGTTTATGTGACATGAGTCTGGGCAGACAGATAGGATTTGGTTACGCGTAATTTGTAATGCAGACACTGTGTTAAAAAAAAAAAAAAAAAACTCTCAGATTTAAGGTACAAATTAAATTTCCCATCCTGCCTGAACATAGCCTACGGTCATTAAGGCACATAAGAAATAACTTAAACCAAATACAACAGACTGAAGTGACATGAAATAAAGTTTAATGAAATATTTTGACTTTACTACCCACTACTGCTGATTCTTTTTTCCAGGGTGCTAACAGAAAATAACACGCAACTTGAATAAACCCTTAATATCCTGTGTGATCTTTTCATCATCAGATGGGAATCTGATAAGTATATCTTAAAATAAGCCAAATAAAGCATTGCCTCTGCTATTTTGTTACAGTAACCCAGAGGTGATCCAAGTGGCAACGCTATCATCGCCTTAGAAACCATCTTTCAGGGTGGTTGTGGGTGCTTCTCGTTTCGATTCTGTCCTGGACTCCGTGAGTGACTGTGGCTTGTGCTGCGCTTCTGCTGGATAGATATAATAGAATAGCAGGGGCAGCCGTGTGGAAGGTGGGGGGCACTTCTCATTTCCTAACCAATTTACACACAGACAAAGATGCTGCTGTCTGTCTGCTATCAAGCTGCTGGAAATAAGATATCAGTGGGGGAGAACGGCTCGCTGCTCACCTCTATAAAAGACTAGAATTAAAATATCAACATGGAAAGGGACATAGTTATGTAGGACATACTGTAGTGATCTAGCAGGAAGAAAGCATCAGAGAGCAGAACAGTATAACATTACTATAATATGATGTTATATTATATAATATGATACAGTACGTGATATAGGATTGAAATCTATGGCATGCATGGTCGTAGAATGAGAAGGTCTGTTCAGACAAAAGATCCCCAGATGTTCCCGAGCCAACTGTGAGATATCATCTCTCCAGCAGGTCCTCAGTCTACCTCCATCTATTAGAATGTGCTTAACAGAGCTGATCGGTGACTATCCACGTACAGTAAGCTGCCCAAATTATCTCAACTACTCTAGTTCCTCTCATCCTGAAGGAGCAGCCACTAGAGACTTTCCAGGATTTTTGAGCTCCTTACCCCTATGACAGAGTGTAAGCCCAGTATCCCTGCAGGGGGAACCTGATTTTCGATGCCTGTACTGATGACCTTACAGTCGCTAACCCACACCACATGGCCGTTAGTGGAGTGGCTGGTGTAAAAAAAATTTTTTAAATCTCATATATCCTAAGATGTTCAATTTCTTTGCCGGTGGCAAGGTCTTACCTCTCATCTGAAGTAAATATCCTACTATTTTCCTGAGAGATAACCATGAATAAGGTGGAAGAAATGGCTGGCTTGTGCACTGTTACTATTACGGTTGATGCCGAATGTGGCCTCAGTTGCCCGGCTGTGGTGTGTTAACTGCTTCCTGAGATTAGTGTCAAAACTCAATTTACCTCAGCAACCCCCACCCGCCAAATCAAATCAGCAGCCATGCAGCATGCACCCATTTCCTGGTAAAGATGAGCTGTGGAGAGCCACACAAAGGCTTCAGTGCTTCTGTGCTGCGGCAGGAAACAAAATGTGCAATTCTGCTTAAAACCTGCCAGGCCTTATAGGCGAAGAAATCCAGTCAGCCTCCACACTTCAACATGGGGCATCATTTGGTCTACATTCATATTTATGCATTTGGCAGACACCCTTATCCAGAGCGACTTACATTTTTATCTCATTATACATCTGAGCAGTTGAGGGTTAAGAGACCCAACTCAAGGACTTGCTCAAGGACCCAACAGTGGCAGCTTGGTGGTTGTGGGGATTGAACGTGGGACCTTCCAATCCGTAGTCCAATGCCTTAACCACTGAGCTACCCCTGACCTGAGTCTACATCACATCTGGATCACTCACTGTCATGTTACTGGCAGAGACCACCATTCTTCTACCCCTTACTCCTGTTCTACTAAAACACTCTCACTTCCTGCACTGCCGCCTTGGCTCTCTCTCTCTGCCTGTTTTTTTTCTTTCTTTTTTTTACGGCGACCCTCAGCTCCCGTCTGTCTGTACTCCATCCTGAGATACACAATCACCCTGTCCCCTTTTCTCTCTCTCTCTCTCTCTCTCTCTCTCTCTCTCTCTCCTGTCCGATCTGCTTTCTTGCTTGTTTCCAGAATGTCACTCAGAGGGCCAATGGTATCTCTTTCCAACTCAACACATTCCAAAAATAACTTCCCATTCCACGTCCCTGAGCGAGGAATGTAGAGAAGTAAATGAAGGCTAGGTGCTCTACCCACAGCCCTCCAGCTGCTAAACATATAAACTGAGAGTCATTACACAGCAGCAGAACCCAAGCCTCTTTAGCAGTGATGAAATATAGGCCAGTGAGATCTGGATTTCCCTTGTGCTTTGGCGTGAGCACCGCATACAAACGTGATGGTGGTGGAACTTGACAAATTAATTGCCATAACAGGCAGAGTTAACAAGACTCAGTTCACTGTGCTGGGCAGATTCAAGATTTGCTTTATAATGAAATAATGTTGGTAATATAATGAGATTACTTAAACAGAAATACTTGGATGCAGACATTACTTTTAGTATTAGTGGATGTAATAACCCTTGATAGCTGCCTGATCTATAATGCACACATGGGGGAACTCTGACCAGTTGCAAATTACTGTACTGTAAGTACCTTCCATTTAAGAGACACATTATTTAAAAAAATTAAATAAAATTGGCCAATATTTCCAAAAGATTAAAACATTTCTTCAAGAGTTACGCTTAGCATCAACATTGCATTGGGATTTTTTTTTTTTTTTTTTGCATTACTTTCGCTTACATTGTCTGGACTGCTTAAAAATATCATTTTTCCTTAAAAAAAAAAAAAAAAACCTTTCACTGTAATCACCTTATTTTCCAAACATTCCGTCTCTGTAATCTGATTTACAACCCTATTTTCATAACTGCAATTTATTGTTGTCGTAACTTTTTTCTTATTTTAAATAAGTAACTCGATAACATATTCGATTCCACTTTCGGCTCCGATTTCATGCGTTGCGGTTTTGTCTGCGTCTCTGTCCACATAGTCGTGTCATTAGTCAAGCGTTATATATACAGTATACACTGATACCCTCCTTTTCAAAGCGGTACAATCTGTGGATGGCGTGCTCTACCTCAATGGGGGATGTGAACTCACTGATTACGCAATCATTATGCCTGGCTGATTAATTGGGGTGTGCTGATGAGGTCCTGTATTTAAATAAACACCAACATCCTTTCCAGAGCTAAAGAAATGGCCCCCCAGGGAGCTCCTATACAGGGGGGGGGGGGATTTTTGGAAACAGCAAAGCTGATTTATTCCAGTAAGTAATAATTCAGGATTTTAACACTTTGAAAAAAGTGCCCTGTTCGGCTGTAGCTATGGAGCATTCGCAGTGCATGGGATCGCTGGAATCACGTATGTAGATTAAAGGAAGAACAACAGCTGCCGGTGGTGTGGAAACCTGCTAAATGGCTTGTCTTCCCTCGTTAACACCAAGACCCGGGCTGAAATCAGCTTCAGCTGTGGCGTGGCACTGCTGAGCATTTTTTTTTTTACGTGCCGGATCATAAATCAGGGTCGTTCATGCCGGCTGCAGGTCCTCAGGCCACATTTCAACCTTCCTGAGACCCCATTAGCTCTTACATATTGCAGTTTTCAAGGGACAGGGGAGCTTAGAATGTCTCTATGTTCAGCAGCCATGCCCACCAGCTTGAGTTAAAGCAGTGTGGCCCTCAGTTCCGAACAAAAAGACTTTATTTTTTCCACAGGTCCGGGTACTTGAAGGACATCTGGTCTTGTCGTCGGTGGGGGTTGTGCTGTGCGCTGACCAGGGCATGAAAAAATAGTTTTATGTGTGTTTTCTCATGGCGAGCAAATATAGGAATTAAGTTAATCACAGCCTCGGGGTCACATGTTCTACAGAGAGCGAGCGTGCTAGTGATTAGCCCGCTCAGGGACCTGCTCGTGGAATAGACTCCAGAGATAGGCTGTTGTATTTGAATAATGAGCCCATGGTGGGAGGATAATTTGTGTGTATAAATAATGAGAAAAACACTAGGAGTGTTTGTATACATACATAATTAATGAAAGGGCACAGAGAGAGTGTGTTTGACTCCACAGAGGGCATATGGCACGTCTCAGGATTTGCACACGATAACACTGTCCCAGTCTATAGTAGAAGGCTAACTTTAGAGGATAATGAACACTTCATGTCTGCCCATAGAGAATAAGTATAAATATATAAACATCCATGATTTATAACCAGTTAGCCAATGGGCACTGCAGCAGATGGAGCCCGCGACTGTTGGGTCGCAGGCTAGGTGAAAGTCAAAGTTATTTGTGATCAGGCTAGCTAGAATATCTTCAACTGGTCCACAGTGGTTCGTGCTCACGTACCAGCCACATTAGCCTTTTTGTCTTGGGCTTTGTCCCTTTGTCCCCGTTTATCCCCACACTGGATCATTTAATTTGCAACATCTGGTACAGGTGCCTCTTCCATTTCCTAACCACGCATGAGACTGCCACTGCATGCAGTTGTTGGGTTATATGGGGCATAGGGTTAAGGGCCTTGCCCAAGCACCCAACAGTGGCTTGAACCCCGACTCTCCAATCAGCAACCCAGAGCCTCAACCACCTGAGCCACCAATGCACCTAGCCAGTAAAGTCTAATAAAAGCAACATCGCCAAAGGGTGCTCTGACGACATACTCAGAAAGCATTTACAGCTACAAATTTAGATGCTGGAGAAAATGTGCAGTCTTCTGAAGCTTATGAGGAAAAGGATAATCTTGTTGTTGTTGCTCGAGCATTGTGCATCCTCCTTCTTTACATGCCATGCCAGAGTTAGCCTTAGTTATTTCCTCTAACACTTAAAATTCACTTACTACATTCCTACTCATATACTACAACTATATCATTTCCCTCATGTTCCTTAAGGCCCGCTGATTTATTCCTTCTAGGGATCTCTGTCCCACCCTAGATTGCTTTGGATATATATATATATATTTTTTTTAACAAAATTGTTAAATCATCTCATTCACTTTTACTTTTGCTCAAGGCAGATTTGGTCCTATTCTATTTTCAGGACATCACACACATATACAAGCATGTAGACACACCTGCGTACATCCAATGAGATTAGGGGGAAAATCGTGTGCAAACATCATAGACAGTATGCCACAGCCTTCTGAGGTAACATGTGGGGCTCGTGGTACAAACAGGAAAGCAAGGACTCATATTTTCCTGCGTTTTCATCATCGGCGGTTCTACTAGCCAAGGGGATCTCACCACACTGTTTACAAGAGCAGATTACACCCTCCACAGAGCTACTGTTCTCCATTAGCGAGAAGTACCTCAGCACCAACACGTAGAACAGTGCCAAGTGAAAAAGGCATAACACACCAATGCGCATACACTGCGTAATACTTGGGTAGCACAATCCAAACTTCATAACTCTAATCGCCATGCATTGACGTTGTGTCAGTGCTCTGCAAAAGTAGTGAAAATGTACTATATATTAAAGTAATAGCATGCTGTAGATAATATTGTAAGCGAGCTCAGTTTTATTTAAATGACCTTTTGTCTACAAAACAAAAATATCAATTATTTCATGATCTCTGTGCAAAAACAGTTTTAATGATCAACCAAGTAAGTCAGAAATATTGTGCTATGTTATTTACTGACATTAAAATCCACAGCCTCGATGGTGGAGTGAAAATTAAAAGTAGTAGGCGATTCAGCTCAAAGCACCGTAACTGCTTGAGTTTTAATGAAGGTAAGATTTTATTTGCATTTTAATTGCGCTCTTATGTTCGTAGTTATCCAGGTCCAGCTGTTAAGGATGCATCAGCCGTAGCCGTTTAATAAGCGTTATTTAAGTTTCGCCAAGATTTGACCTTGCATATGCACGGCTGAGGCAGAATCTTTGCTTGTTTGGTTAAAACCCTGGATATTTGTTTCAGGACGAGCGCTAACGATTTGCCCACCTCCTGAGAATGAAATGCCCCCTTTGGCAAGGTTGACCTTCTGGTTTGCCAGTTTTGGGGTTTTTCTTTTTCACACATCTTGTACTCACTGAATAGATTTTATGAGAAAACTCCAGGACTAAAACCATGTGAATAACATTCTTCTCATAACCATCCTGCAAGACCAGTGACAGCTTGGGCCCATCTAGAGGTACTTAATCATGTGACAAGACAATTAAAACCAAGCTCTCGTATTAAAAAGAAAAATGCAGACAGTTGTTAACAAATTCAGTCTTAAGGACATATTGGAACTTCATTGGAGTTCATCACTTCCCTCATCCAACAGCGGCAGCCCGGCGGCGTCAGGCTCGGACCGGGGTCGCACCGGGGTCCTCCTGATCTGGAGTCCAACACCTTATCACCGAGCCACCACCCCTGTCCCTCCCAGTGTTGTAAGAGCTGTACATTACCTTCATCACGCTCTGATTCTGTCTCAAGTAAAACACAATTACTGAGTGAATCGGGAAGCTTGGATTAGACAGGTATTATCTGGCTGGTTGATTCCTTCCTTTGCAGTTCCTTCACACCGCTGAATTTGTTAAGAATCCTTTCCAGTAAGTTAAGTGTGGCAGATCTGAAACAGACACTGCAACCTTGAGCTCTCTCTCTTTCTCTCTCTCTCTCTTTCTCTCTTTCTTCGCGCTCTCGCCTAAAGCATCACAAGACTACCACGTAAGACAATCTGTTTTGAGTTTGAGGGTCTCATGTGTTTGGCCATTCAATTTAGGAAATGCAAAGCAGCTGATGCTTATAAATAAAAGAACAACACTTTGCCATGTTATATTTTATTATAGAGCCTCTTACGGTCCGTGCTTTAAGTCTCTCTTTCTCATCTCATATTTAATAAACGGCTGTAAATAGAGTGCATGAGGTTCTGCTATGGCGCTAGTAATTGGGCTGCTTCAATAAACATGTGGGAACGGTAGGGTTTTTTAGTTTTTTTTTTTCGTGTGTGTGTGTGTGTCTATGTGTGTGTAGCCAATATTTAAAAAAAAAGCAGTTGGTTTAACCTGAGGTATTTGAGGCCTTCTACTTGTTTAATTCAAGCTCTGTTGGATAGCGGGACCGAAAGCGTCAATTCCAAACCCACTTTTCTGAAACGATGATTAAACACACAGGGCTCATGCGATGCTTAATGTGCAGCGGTCCACTGATGTGGTTAAGGGAGATCATTTCCCTTCTGCGGGAGGTGACAGTAATACCCCAGGCTGCACAAACAGAGATGGTTACTATTAAAAGTTACAAGTATCATAACATTCCCAAGCGCAGTAATACTCACATGACTGTTGCTTTCCCGGGTTCGACAGGACATATTTATAGCCAATTACAGATGAGCGCTCTAATAAATCTATGAGGTAAGCATAAAGGAAATGACACGTTTCTTCTCCTGGCTCTAGGACTGCCCACGGCTTGTGTAACGAAGTAGCTGCACGATTCCCGGTTAATACGGGCCGTCGTCCATGTGCTACTAATCTCCCTAGCGCAAAAAAAACAAAACAAAGGGGAACAATAGGTGCCATTCAAGTAGCGTTATTTCAAGCTTTTGCCGGCGCTTTCTTCTCGGATTGATGAAGCAAGAGTACATGGTGACTGATGTCTGAAACCAGCAGCTCATTTCAAGATGTGTACACCGCTTTCAGGGTGAGCTCCCGTTGGCTCAAACGCTCCTGACACTCCTAATATGTTAAAGAGTACTCTGCCAGGGAATCTCATCATTAATAGACCCCGGACTGGCACAGTGCCTCAAACACTCAGCAACAGTCTTTATTACGGAGGTACAGGCTTCTCTGATCCTTCACAAGCTGCTCCTACAACTCGGGGGTTGAGGTTGCACTGAGGGCGTCTTAATAGTTTCCAAAAGCTCGCTTCCCAAACAACATGAAGACCTGATCAACCTATTCATTATGCTATCGGCTCTCCTCATGAGGCTTCCATTATCAGGGGCCGGACCTACAACGCAGACATGACCCGCCGCCCCACCGAGAGCTCTGAATCACAACCATCACATCATCTGGAAGGCTTGCTTTTTTTTCTCCTTCCTCCCTGCTCTGTATCTCATGGTTACAGTTTAAAGTTGGACAGAGCTGCCGGTATTCGCTCTCTCTGCTTCCTAAACCCGGCAAGGTGCAGCTTTCCTGACGGAGCCCAGAGCTCAAAGCGGGTTGAGCACTGTTGGTGAGACAAGCAGGAGTTCGCTCACATTTGCTGATGTGTGTGATGTCTGGATGGCAGTGGACACTCAGACAGCAGTGATGCAAAATGCCTGCTGCCATCTGATGGGTCCTGATGCTGAATAAGGCAACGAAGATGGCAAAACGTGGGACAAGATGGAGAATGACATAGACAGAAAATTGAAAACTGAGCGATTGGCAAACATTCAAGGGAAGAATTCGAATGAATAAATCATCAACATTCTCATACAAGCAACTCTCATCTCATTCTCTAACTCATCATCATTACCGCTTAATCCTGTTTTCTGGGTCGTGGGGAGCCTGGAGCCTATCCCAGGAGACTTAGGGCACAAGGCGGGGTACCAATCCATCTCAGGGCACACAGACATACACACACTATTGGCAATTTGAGAACACCAATTAACTGTGGGAGGAAACCGGAGTACCCGGAGGAAACCCACCAAGCATGGGGAGAACGTGCAAACTCCAGGCACACAGAGACAGGACAGTGCTAACCACTACACCACCGTGCCGCCTCACGAGCAACTCATGTTTGATTAAATTGAAATACGGCTAACTTTCTTGTTTAAATTCATGCCTGGAGAACACCCAGAGGGGGAAATGTCCTTCTTTAAAGTGTATGTTAGGGATGTTAAAGGTGATAAGCTTCATTAAGACTTCATAATTCAGTCTGTGCAGAGTATTAAAACCAACTTTATCAGGAAATGCTTTAAAGTCCCTCTGCGCGTGTGTGTGTGTGTGTGGGTAGAGAGAAAGGAAATAAGAATGGAAGCAATCCGGCAGAATGATGCAGCCTGCACGGTAAATACTATCTTCCCTGAAAGCGATGTGTGGTCAGTCTGTGCAGCACATGTGAGAAAGTGAACTCCGCCAAGTAAGACACTCGCGCCCATCTGCGCTATGTTGACTAAGGGAGAGACGCAATAACAGACTGATTAATCAGAGTGTTACTTTTCACACAAAGCTCCGTGCTTAAAAGAATTATTAGAACAGCATTAGCTCCATCGACCCTACCGTCGTATTGACAGTTATACTTTCAGTGAACTGATAATAGTGTTTATTGTCTCCCCTCCCTAACCACAGCTTACTCTCTGTCTGTGTGTGTGTGTGTCACACCCATTCTGACAGAGGGAATCAACAGTAAATCAGGTAACTAAGGCAAGAGGCACACACACAAGCACACAGTGTAAGGGCTCTGTTTGGGTTTGAGCTTGAAGTCGTGCAAGGATAGAAGCGCTGGATCCTCTTCTTGTGGTGCCACGTTGATTAAGCCAAACCAGAGGATTAATTCTCTTAATTCCTCACTGAAAAGAAAGTCTCCTCCAAAAGACCTTCTGTCTTGGCTGCAGATAATTTTGACGGATGCATTACCTCTGCAGCCAATCCGGGTTCGGTTTGGAAGCTGTTCAATCGTACGGTGGAAGTGGAGTTCAATTCTGCTGTTTACTAATTACACCGTGGTTCAGTTGCCACTCCTAAACATCCTTAGACTTGCATAAAGGATAATCCCGACTGATAATTACATCTGTTCAATAGAATGTATGAATACGCATCATTTCTAGACTAAGTGATCTATGCACCATATTTTATAAACATTCTCGTTCCATCCTCATCCCACTAAATAATGTGTTTTTCTTTGATCTAGGCAACCAGCGTTTGATCATGAGATCTCACATTTCATAGGCACTAAATTGCTAGGCTTAATCTAAAGTCCTCATATGTATTGAAAAAGTTTGCCAATGCTTTCATCAGCAGAGTTCATCTGATTGAAAAGCTACGCAATCAGCATGCCTTTGGACTGCGGGAGGAAGCCGGAGTACCCGGAGGAAACCCACCAAGCAGGGAGAACACGCAAACGCCACATTCGCACCCAAGACGGGATTGAAAGCCTTGATCCTGGACGCGCGAGGTCACAGTGCAAACCAGCACGTCACCGTGCCGCCTAAGCTGTCATGCCTCAATTATTTTTCTTTTAAATCACATCATCAGTTGCAGTGAAAAAATGTCCTTGGTATACTGTAGCATCTAGAAAGACAGACTCTGTTAATACTGTACGCCGGGTTTCTGTAAATGACCGGGTGGTACAGTATAAACACTCTCATTATGACTTCCTGGTGTTTACCACTCTGCCGATTATGAACCTGTTTGTGCTTTTTTTTTTTTTTTGCAGAGAGAAAATTATATTCACAGAGCAATGAAGCATGACAAGATGTGATTAAAAATGGTTGCATGCTAACAGGCTGCCATGCTGTCCCTGCAAAGCTGTGTGGCTCTTTCATGACTATACTCACTCTCTCTCTCTCTCTCTCTCTCTCTCTTTCCCCTCCCAGCCAGATATAATGAAAGACTGTGCCAGGGAAACACTAGGTTCATTTTCAGAGGCTTTCCAGGCCAATGGAAATTGAGCCATTCGGCCATGTCTCATTAGGACCAAGCTTAGAGTCGGTGGGTCTCCGATGACTGAGAAGACTTGTGCTGTGAGGTGCCGTGTGTCTGTGTACAAACATGTATGTTGGGGTCTATATACCATATGTGGGAAAGACTGTAAACATCTGTAAATGCCACACAATGTCCACTATGTTTACGCCACCGGTCAGATTTCACTGGGGACCACAGACAAGCCAGAACACCTTAACTGATTTAACCCAGCACCCGGATACACCTTGCTTATTGGCTAGGAGTTCACCCTTTGCCCTCAAGCTACACATTACTCAAATCAAAGGCTGTGACACTGGGTCGATTGTTTGTTGGTGCAGCACAAGCTAAGAAAAACACCAGAGGGGTATGTGGTCCAGTCTGACAGCAATCCGAACACGAAACCATTACCGTACAGCCTATGAATCCTTTCAACACCTCCACAGTGTGGTTCAAACCTGTCTTCCCAGTGCTGCCTCATTGTCCAGACCTCCTCACTGCATCCATCAACTTGTCAGCCTGTCCAACTGCTGCAGTGCTGTTGAAGTTAAAATAGCCTCTCTCTCCAAATGATGAGTAATCTGGCCTGGACACAGACCTGAGAGTTTAAGATGCCAATCCAAATAGGACTGCAAGTCTTTTTTTTTCTTAAACTGGAAATTGAAATAAATAAGCAAGAGCTCTTTGATCTCCATGACCAATGGATTGACAAATGTACATTAATGTCTTGCCAGTACCGCCTTGCTGTAAGCCGTTGGTAACATTCCAGATGGAGGCTGTAACTGCCTGGTAGAACACTCAGGTGCTGGGGTTGTGTGATGTGGATGGGGGTTTCCCTTGCACTGGCGGTGGTTGAAAGATTTACAACCTAGATCCTAAGATGTCCGTGTGAGATGCTGCCAAAGGGCTTTCAAGGATCATGGCGTCTCTCTCTAGTGACCTCTGTGTTAGTGACCTCTGTGCAAGGTCAGAACAGCAGTTGTCGTAGGGATGGTTAATGAGAAAAAGGATTCTCCACTGGCACCCATCAAAGGGAAGAGCTCCAGCTTTCGCTATTGAGCTCTGGCCTGTTTGTATCTTCAACACTGAAAGAGTGGGAAAGGTATAAATAGAAGGAAAGGAAATAGTCTGAATGCTGAACCTCAGCTAATAAAATACCTTTACCGATCAAGAGATATCTTTTGGGTAGACCTCTGCAAAGCCACTTGGCCAAGGCCCCCCTGGAGTCCCCATTCCTGTCATTTAGCATAGTCTCGATACTACACACTCCCACAGTAATGGGTAGAGCAATAAACTAAAAGCTGCCGTGAGCAGTGACAAATGGCACCATCCAGGAGCTGTACAGCATTCTGTGGAGCAGCGTCCCCAGTGGATGTGACGTTGGTAAATGATGGCAATCATACATAAAGCCCTGACTATTAGTTTTCCTCCTGACACATTAAAAGGGCAGACGGGAGCATGCAACAAGAACCATGGAAAAAAAGAATATCTGTATATATCGATACTTTTTTTAGGACTTTATAGAATTTCTGCTATGAGTTCTTCAGAATTCTACACATCTGCAGTAGGATGTCTTTTTATGTATTTCATGACTACTTACTGTAAGTTCTATAGGACTTTCCTATAGAAATGGAATTTGTTCTTTGGGAATCCTATAGAACATTTTTCCGGGAATGAAAAGACATACTCAGACATCTCAGCCAGTTTTTTATAAAATTCCTGTGGAGAGGTTTAGGAAGACAGAGAAAATAGGAAATAAGACAGAAGGCATTTGAGCTGGAGAGGTTCCAAAAGATACTATCAGTGCCTGCACCAGAAAAACAAAACATCCACCATGACAAAATTAGAGAAGGCATAAAGAACACAAAGGCATGCTTCAACATTCAGTTCCAGCCCACATTTTACTCGTCCACTGAAAACGTGTCAAGGTATTTACATTCCAGGCAGCTAGAAGGCTGTGCTGCGGTTGGTTCTGCAAAAGATGGTGGCGCCTTCCTCCCTGCCTATAGGGTACATGGTCTGGACCCGGAATCATCTCTTGCCTGATTCTACGCATTCTCCATAGCTACTTTGTTGTCTTTGTGCATAGTGAAAGCTGGTCTGACTTAGTGAAAATGAAATAAGCCAAGGAGGTTAGTGTGGCATGAAGACATCTGTGGGCCTAACCTGCAAAGACTGCAGGCATCCGGAAATCAATAGTAGAGATAAGTGCTATGAATCAGGGTGTGAAATCTAGAAAGGGGAGACAGGCATGAATAGCCACCATGGATATGTGTTAATCGAGACCCCGTAGTTTTGTCAGGGAAAGTGCATTAGCATAATGAGTTCTACTAATGGCGTTAAGGCATGCTTTGGAAAGGACAGGAATTCCTGGATTAACGGTTAAAAGGCCAAGCCAGAAACACACTGGCTTTGCCTTCCGCTGAGAAGAGGAAACCCACGAAAAAATGACATGCTTCCCCTAGGCTTTATTAACACACACACACACACACACACACACACACACACACACACACACACACAAGATCATAAGAGACCCGACCTCGTGGTTA
>JAQQZT010000002.1:22297650-22337970 GCA_030068275.1 Clarias platycephalus | reverse complement strand
CCCCCCCCAACACACACACACACACACACACATTTTAACTGAGATATCCAGCTCTGATCTGTTCGGCTTGGCTTTGCTCTCTTTGCCAGATGTGCTCCCCGCGCCCCGTGTCTCAGTGCCCCGGTGGCCTTGACAGGCAGGATGAAAATGTTTGAAGCCGCCTGTTTCTCATCAGTGCTGCTGCCTCGGAGGAGCCTCTCGTTTCGACCTATCCGACACCTTTCCCCTAGACCACGTCGCACACGCCGGTGGAGCCAGAGGGGGTTAGAGGAGGAAGCTGATAATGTCATCATGTGTATTTATTTGAAACAGTGGAAAAAATGCCACATTAACCCTAAGACTTTTCATTGTACTGGACTGCTGTTTATTGAACATTTTATTTGACCTAAGTTAATGCACTAACAATAATAACAATAATACATAATAATAATAATAACAAACATATGCAATATGCATTTAATTCTATATCCATATAACAGGATTATCTGAAAGTGACTTATAAGACAGAGGAGGTATGTACAGTACTGTACTGTATTCCATTCTGTTCAAACACCAGAATCACAGCTCAATCTATTCACACTATCACTACTCTTTATCTAGCGGGATAAAGCATTCGAACACAATGAGAAAAAAAACTTTTTTTTCAGATCAAGATATAACCACTGGCCTTAAAAGACTTCACTAAATCTTGTCTTTAAAAGTTAGTCTTTTTTAAGCATTTAATGGAGAAAATAAGATAAGCGTGCAGCAAAAGGATAGTTTATCATGTGCCTTCTTAGTCAAATCGCTTTTCTCGGAAATTAAGTCGTTCCTTTGGACGAAATGTTCCAGACTCTCTAGATAATGCTAGAATACTGGATTTTGAAACTACACCATCACAGCGATTAACTGAAACCGTTCTGGACACTTTTGCTTCCTCTCTTGTACCCTGTAACATCATACGCGTAAACTAAACAGACTAACGGTTTTAAAAGCGCAAATGCCCAAATATTTGTACGTTTTCCAAACAGAACTGCAGGATGCTATAGTATTCAATGTCAGGTTAGTGCGGTCAGTAGTCACTGCTGCCAAAGAAACTTTTCATTCTAACTTTCTGGGCAAAATCTGATTTAAAGCACGATCGGCACAAGTGGAAAAATGTGCAAAGCTGATAGGACATGAGGCTGCGTAATATAACCTTGGCTCGCTACTTCAACTAGAGAGACAGATGGGCCTTACAGTAAGTAAAGACATGCAACAAACACTCCAGGTAATGCACTTTGACATCCTAAGAGCAATGATTCTCTGAAGTCGGAACCAGACGACTACTCCTGAGAGCAACTGGGTCAAAGTTTGGGTTAAGAACATTTACGGGTGCCCTACCAAGCTATGGTCTAAGACCAGTGGCCTTGACTAGCTGGGTCTCTGAGGAGCTCCTGCTCCAGTCTGTTCTTCCATGAATGTTATAAACTGCTCTGGTCAAGTGGGACCCCTTTAACAGAATAGAGCACATCAGAGTAAAATCATCAGGATGGCCTTATGCTGATGGAAAACCCATGTGAAATAGCAACAACTGTTTTATAACTGTCTCCTTTTTACGTACGGTAGATTTGAACCGCAAGCAATATAAGGCTAAATAAATCATCAGGGCTGGATATTATCCTTTGTAATTTGGCGCTGCGGCACATTAAAGAGTCCCAAGCCGGGTTTAGCTGCAATACTGTAGAATATTTTGGTCCAAGCTCGTCAAACTGTCCTCTTTGAATTTAAGTCCGCAATTGCAGGGAAATGCAGGACAGCCTTTCTGGTTTCGCTCAGGCCCAGATTAGTGGCTACATTCTGGTCCAGTTTGTTTTCATTGACATTATCAACATGGCAGAGTCCAAGCTCTACTAACACCTCTTATAAGTGTTTCTGACGTGTCAGTGGCGGAAAAAGCCTTTTCTCTCGCCAACACACAAAGCGCTGTGGAGAAGAATCGTGTCTGAAGGATACTTTCTTTTTATAGCATCAAAAGGTGTAATGGCTCAAATCAGCTCGGGCGAAGTCTACAGCCTGACAGGAGGGCTCTTGGAGTCACAAAGTATATCTTTGCATAATTAATGCTGCTTTCCATGTGTTTATCCTCTGGTAAAAAGAAAAAAAAAAAAAACTAAACAGGACAGTCTTTGGTGTCAGGGCAGTTCCAAGCACAACATCTGTGGACCATTATATCTGTTCGAACCAGCAGGCAGGTTATGGTAATTAAAATCCGACAGGTAATCAAGTTGCCGGAAGCCAATTACGGCAGCCTGAGCAGGGCTGCTGTCTTTCCTCAAACCAGGTGAGCTACCCCGGGTTAATATCATCATCTTTATCATTCCTAGACCACCTGGTGCACAAAGTGTATCACCCTCTTTTAGCACTGCTACGAGAAGGCTGATATCAGGGAACAAACTTGTTGCGAGCAACGAAAGGAACGGACTAGGCCTCCGCACACATCTGTGAGCCGTCCCCTGCGTCATCGGGGCGTACGAACACAAATACACTCAACGGTGTGAGGAAATTCAGGGGCACGTATGTACCTAGCCAGAACTTCCGTCCGTTGGCATTGGTTAGCACTGTGGACTCGCAGCTCCAGGGTCAAGGGTTCGATTCCTGCCCTGGGTCTGTGTGTTTGGAGTTGGCAAGTTCTTCCCGTGCTTGGTGGGTTTCATCCCACATTCCAAAGACACGCAGATTTGGCTATTCGATGTTCCCAATAGTCCCGTAGTGTGTGTGTGTGATACTGTAGGTGTGCCCAAAGTCTCCTGGAATAGGTTCCAGTGCCCTGTGTACAACTGTACGCAGGATATGTGGTATAGAAGATGAAGATGTTAACTTTTCCATTAATAAACAAGCTTTTCAAGACAACCTAGCTCAAAACAAAAGTCAATAAATAAGTGTAGAAAAATTGTAAACATGCCTATCACATTATTTAAGGACATACGGATTCCTCCAGGATGTACAATAAGTGGTGGCTCAGCTGAAACTGACAGCACAAAGCATGGCTCGCAAAACTTCTTATGGCATAATGATAGATTAACAAGATGATGAATAGCGTTCAACTCCACGTTCAAATCCAGCCTCAGTAGCATCCAAAAACAAGTCTAGATCATCCTCTTTGAGCTGAAATACTCATTCATAATCGAACTCAAATCTACAGTAGCTGAGTGGGATTTGATAGTGATATGGAACCCATGGCTCTAAACTCACATACAGTGAGCACTGGTTTCAGTGTGGCACTGGGCCACAGTCAAAAGATATTTCAAGTTTATTGAGCTTTAGGGGATAACTGGGAATAAAAAATAATAACTGGGAGGGTTTCTTTCTGGGTTGGGTGGGAGTGGGAGTAGAAAACACACAGTACTTTGGTTTAACAGCACAGTATAATGCTTCCCTCTTGTCCTTCTAAAAGGGACAATTCAGGTTTGTTAATCAAAAAAAGCAGCAAAATTGAGGTGCATCCAGTAGATTATCGTAGGTGTCTGCCGATAAAATCACAAAGTGAAGTTTGTCCACCCGAACACGAGTAAAATTTAGCGAAAAGTAACTAGGGGAAAAACCCACAGGAATTGTTTAGCTTGAAATCACTAGAAATGAACAGGAAAGCAACTGAGTTCATCAGTACATTCATCTTGTGTGAAAGACTGTACTGTATATTCTGACTAACAAAACACATTGAACTTGTTTTTTACCATCTGCCTCCAGGATCCACACACCCATCTCAGACTAGTCAAAATCCCAACAGCAGCAAATAAGGAATGCATTACAGTACTTAGGTTAGTTAGACCACTCTATAAAATTCCTTCCTAAAAACCGACCCTTAGACCAAATGCCATTTTCCGTTTAATTTCCATATGCTTTGACCAAACACAACATATTTCCATAGAAGTTATATACTACTGAAAAGTATTTGCACATGTGCTAAGAACATCATGCATGCAAATATGGAAAGCAGAGCTTCGAGCGTAGATGTTCTTTGGCATTAAAGAAGACATTAGATAGAGCTGTGCAGTCTTAAAGGCATTAGGTTACCCTAATACCTATTCGCTGTGAGTCATGCACTGGGCCTAGACTGGCATTCCTTGAGTAATCCATAGAAATTTGACAGTATTAGAAAGATCTTCGTTTTCCCTGTTTATCAGGAAGTCTAAGAAATCAGGCTTTGTGCCCCTAGCCCTGAGTAGGACTGGGATGTCCAATAATAAGCCAGACTTCAAGGAGAACCGGGAAGCAAAACAGCTTTGAGGGGAATGCACATTTTAAGGTTCATTAAAGAAATACCATCTCACCTTTTAAAAGAAGCAGAATGACTAAACCCGTTGATCTCCCGATGGCAGCTAATAAAACAAGTCTTCTCTAGGTTAATCCAAAAGATGACTGGCTTTCTCATTCTCATTCTCTCTAGAGACCCGATCCTAGCGTTTGATTAACTCGCGCCAAGCAGTTGCGGCCGATGTATTTCGAGTATTAATAGTGTATTCCCACTACTAAGGCTGTATTTCTGATCAGTCACTCGCTGCATAATGGCTGGTCCCCTGCTTCCAAAACCATACCCCAGATTTTTTCTGTTCATCCTGAACACTTTATGTACCTATGAAGGTTGTGAAAGCATTAGCTGGCAGGAAAGGTCATGTCCAGCTGTGAGTGGGCTAGCAGGGAGAAAAGCGTGCACAGTTTTATGGCCATTACCTTTATAGCACACAAGAACCTTCAGCAGGGTTTTGTATCATCATTACAGTCGGCAGTCTGGAATTCCTTTAGCTACACGGCACTCATTAGCGCCGCATCTAATAAACTGCTTGATATCGTAGCAGTACATGGTAAAATAATCACTCTGTTGCTGCCTTCGGGAATTTAATGGAAAAAGGGTGTGCAATGTGTATCGTGACATAATTTGCAACCTCTGATCCAAATGAGCGAAAACTGTAAACTTTAACCAGGATGTAGACTTCAAAGTGTTTTATTAGCAGCCCGATCTGATCCACATTGTCAAGAATTGATGACCTGTAAATGTTTCAACCGGAGCGAGCAACAAACAAGGGGCCTCATTAGGACAGTCAATTATCCCAATTAGAAATTTCCATTCGTTATACAGTATTCCAGCTTTATTTGTCTTTGCATCGGCTGTAGAAAATCTGGAATCCTGGATTTCTATCAAAAGCATTCCTTTGATGAAGTAACTCCTTTGTTGTAGATGCGAGGCTGATACCGATACACATGCAAAACAATCTGAAATGGTATAGTGCTGTTTATCCTTCCAGGACATTGTCTACTCCTGGCATGGAACTGCGGTGCTGTCATGCTACCGAGGTTAACCGAGCTCCCTTCATGAGCATGTGGCAGCTTTCCCTAGTTGCCATGCTGTTTAGATTACAGCTGACGTCAGAACATCCCTGGGATATTCTCCTACTCGTTAGTCCAACACGAAAGGTAAATACATTCATTTACAGGTGGCTTCAATTCATCAGGGTGAACCCAAATATTCCCCCACCACCACCTGACCTCAGCTCCACATGTCTAATCAAACGAGATGTAGAGGTTTTTTTTTTAGACTGTCTCAATAATAACAAACTTACGAGAATTATTCTTTTAAAATCACCATGCTTTCCTTTGAATCTGATTTAGTGCTAGCTCCAGTTTGCCACAAGTTACCTCAATAGTATAAAACAAAAAAAAAAGAATAAAAAAAAAGGAGAAAAAGCTGCAGCTGGAAAAGCGCAGGAGTAATGTAATCATGATTTAAAGTATGACTACATATTCTGGAAAAACTAGAAGACTAATAAAGCCACCTTGGGAATTATAAATAAAAACAGAACATCGATTGCTGGTTGTACAATTGTCTTACAAGGCGGAACTTGCGGTTTCCCTTCCCTGGCTTTCTATTCCAGAGGCTGGCACAGGCGGAGTGGAGAATTGAGGAAACACTCATTCTGACAGCTTAGGGTATGTTTGGAATGCTGACGGCAGGCAGTACTGTACGTGTGACACGTGCTCTCCCGGGTGTGGGGTTTTAGGAACAAGGGGATGCGATGGCCTAAAACCGCCTACTTTTTGACCCCTGGATGGAAGGCTGCACAAACAAGATGTCGTAAAGGCTGGAGGGTGGAGGGAGGGTGTGCTTGAAGTGGCAACTGTCACAATGATATGTCTGGATCAGAATGCCTCCCTGTTGAGTCCGGTTCCTCTCAAGGTTTCTTCCTATTGCCATCACAGGGAGTTTTTCCTTGCCACTGTCGCCGTCATCCTCGGCTTGCTCATCAGGGACAATCCGACCATTCTGATTCATACACATTCAAATTCCATGCAAACTTCAATAATTATTTTGATGGTGTAAAGCTGCTTTGTGGCAATGACAAATGTTAAAAGCGCTATACAAATAAAATTGAATTGAATTGAATAGAATGCTTCTGTTTGCTTTTCAGGCATTTATTTGCTGGATGTTGAATCACCACAAATGTTTACTGTAGAGTTTTATAGACAACTGTATACACTGAATCGTCACAACATTACAGTACGACGCAAAACATTATGCCTAGGCATGCCACATGGGTGAGCCTTGTATACCCATGATGACATGTTTAATAATCAATGTTAATGTGTTAAGGTTATGTGGTGTTGATTTACGGCTGATTGATGTATGCATGCCTGATGAAAGTACATACAGTAGATGAAGTTAGGACTGGATGTCCATTTTGAACCATTTCCAAAAACCTCCACGCAACATCATGAGACATATTCAGAGTCTGTTTGCTTTGCCTTTGATATATGCTATCAGGCAATGTATGCTGTAAAAACACAAAGGTCGCAGAACCATAAATCAGTAGCAAAGCCTTCTAGTAATGGCTGTAGCCATGCAGTGGCAAGCCCTTGGTATTCTCAAGTTGCACACCAACACCTGCTCCTAATCACTGTCAGAAAAAAAACGTTTGGACTGTTGAAGTGTTAAAACTTTTGTCAGAAGGCTTTCCTAACCAGTCGCACCTATTAAGTCTGAAATCGCTAATCCTGGGCAGCGGAGTGGGTGGCGACGATAATAAGATGATTATGGATCAGTGGAGATTTGCTTGATTCGCCATCAAAAAACGAAAGCCGATGAAGTTGTTCAAAACTTCATCTTTTGATCCGTCTTACAGTTAAGCTGACAGACTAATCAGAGACCTTTCTGGCAGGTTGTTGAATAAAGAGGCCAGCATAGTGATTTGCTTCACCCCACAACACTGGAGTAATTGAAATGGGATGAATGGTGATGGCTGCAAAACCATCAAAAGAATTTCAAGGAGGGACAAATTAAAGCATTTGGAGGAGAAATGCAAATGTACAAGTGGCAGGGCTGATTCCATTTACACACCATGGGTGTTCAGAAAGTGGGGCAAAGAACCGCATGGGTAATCCTTGTTGGACAAAAAAAAAAAAAAACAGGTAACAATTGAATGGATTTAAACAGAACACTGAAAGAACACCCAAGAAATGAAGGCATTCCTAAATATAATGAGATGTATCATTTCACTGCGGCTACATCAGGTCTCTGTAAATATCATTTATCCCGTACTATTGTTTAATAGTCAGTGAAAAACTAAAAATAAAAGTGAGAAGAACGTTTAGTGGTTGTTATGATGGTACGCTACAGAGGAAACTGATACTAGACTAGATGTGTGTGGGGAGGGAGGGTTGTATATGTGCTGTAACATAGCCACAGATGTTCTCTATTGTACATGAAATGAGAACCTTCTGCACAATCATAATGGATGAATGTTTTGCTTTCTCAATACCTCCCAACCTTTGGAATATTTGGATTTAAGGAAATAAAGCAGGAGAAAAAAACATCAACGCGCGGTATGGAGTACCCTTCATTTGCCAGCAGTGGATTACAGATCATCATGTCATGGTTCACGTTAGTTCTTTTCATTTGGTAAAGATCAGCATGGGTTATCAATACCAGATTAGCTTTAATTAGCTTTACAGGATGGAAAAATGAAGAAAGACAAAGATACATGATAAGACAAAGACAATAATGAAGGTGAACTTCGTTAATGAGACGTCCATTTCTGCTGCTGGATCGCGGCACCCTTGATCAAAAAGAAAGTAGACTGATGGGTTTTGTCAAGTAACTTCAGCTCGGTAACATCTGGATGCCAGCTGTTATTGAACTGAAGATCATTTACGAGTCCAATCCGGAGCCCATACACTTAAGAAAACCCCGAAGTTAAAATGCAGAAGTGGGATGACAGTAAAAACGAGAGATGAAGACTGATTTCTGGGTTCTTGTCCAGCTTGAGATATCAAAAGAGACGGGGCATGTGTTCTTCTAAGCTCCCTTGGATAAATATGAGTTGTGGTTCAAGTCTCTTTGGGTTTTTTACTTGGGCACTACATCAGACAGAGAATCCTGGAAGGTAAACATGTTGAGTGTGTACGCAATAAAATTCGCACAACCCATAGAATCAATTGGGAACTTGTTTGACAAAAGCTCTTTTACTGCCTTATTTCTATGCCTTCGGAGTAAACTTGTAAAACTCAATAAGACACAGACAACATGGGCTAATGCACTGTATCGCCAACTCGTGCTGAAGGCATTACAGAAGGTGAAATTAGTTAAGTTCTGCAGGTTTCTCAGGTTTACCTCTACCTCTCTCCCAGGGGCACCACATAGTTTAGGAAACTGTTGTTTTTGGCAGCGCTCCTGAACACATGTTCTTCACTATGTAGGTGATGTGTCTCAAGGTTTTCTTTTAGGGGCAGAGTTTTCCTCTTTACCCAATTCTCTTAGGTTATCAGCACTCAGATTGTTAATCTTTGAGTTCATATGCAATTGACCCTTTGAGAGCTCAGAGTGAGGCAATGGTAAGTAATCGACACATTAGTGCTAATAAATGGCCAATTACAGTGCTCTAGAGAGACTATGTCATCTACCTGTAAAAACACTCCAACAGTAAATCATTCCAAATACACCTCAGTGTGAATTTTACACAGGGTTTGAACTACCTCGAGCAAGAATGTACATTTTTATCACTTGGAGAGTAATATGGCTATTCTCAAAACCAGTTAATCAAAAAGGTTGCCTCCAGTCATCTTAGATGCTTAGCAGAGATGCTCTATTAGGGCAAATTCAGAAACGGTTTTATAAATAGCACCATATGTATCAGGCTACAACTATTGTTGTAAACATGGTTCACATTTCTCACATTTTGGAACCTCCTTTGATAAAGCGGTGTTGTAAACACAGACTTGGTGGCAACATTTAAATGGAGACTCATAAAAGAATTGTGTGCAATGAGTGTGCCAGCAACGCAGCCTTCCAGGTTTCCAAGAACTTTGAAGGGCATTTTCCCACTGCTCATCCAGTACTTCAAAAGCAGGCGAAATATCCTGACAAGATCCAGGCACACCCAATCTTTGACACCTTTGACTAAGATCAAAAGCATAAAAGCAAGCAGCTGCGATTTTCCGCAAAATCCACATGCTCAGGTCTGACCAATCCATACTGACATACTGACAAGAGATTCCATGTCCAGACCTATGATGATAGAGCAACACCAAAGGGCTTCCCTGTTCAGGTCAGGGGTCAACAGCACTTGGAGTTGGAAGCAATCTAAAGTGGCTCCCATCAGCAGGCGCCCAACTTGGGCAAGTCCAACCATCGTGCCTGTTTGTTTGGACCTTTTAATGAAATTAGGTGGTTCCAGACCACATGACCCAAGGAAACACTTGGAATTCACTTTGAAAGAGGAAGGGTAGGAAGTATGTCTCTGGATCCACTCAACAAGGTCAGCAGAATACCAGTCCACCATCGACAGAATCCTCCAGGTAGTTCTTATGAATCTGACCAGCACAAGCACCTTCACACAGGTGGAGCTGTTACCCATGGGTGGTCTTTTAGTTCACCTTTTAAAATTCCATTGCTGTTGCCTCAGGTGTTACGGTGAGTTATTTTAGTATGAAATGTCAGATATTAGCACCCAGCTCCCATTATTCTGTAAATTATTACCCCATAAAAGTAGGTACCAAGTGACAGCTTAAAGTGAACACTTGTTTGCCAGTATTTTTTAAGACCCATATGGTTCTCATTCCTTGATAAACACTCAATGTAAAAACAGTCAAGACAAATATTTCATCATGATTCTGGCATGTTTTGAAACAGACCTGAATAAGTACTGTAATAATAACTAATATTGGCATACCACAAAAATCTCTGCGAATCCAAAGAAGCCTTGAGGCCTGACCAAATCTAAAGAAACCAGAACCAGACCCTGAAATGTCCAGTATCGATTCTGTAGAAACAGCTTGCGTCCCATCAGGCTTGCTTGAGTAGTATTCAATGTCAAACTAAGATACTGCTCCTTACCAATCGGTAGAGGTGAGATTTACGCAACGGAAATAAGCTGTCTCTGATTCCATTCCCACACGTAACAAATCAGCCGACCCTTCACGCCGCATTCAGAGCTATTCAGGCATGGCGTCGTCTGCTGGATCCGAGAAGGTCAGTTTCCAAACCGCAGAGTGTTGTGAACAAGTAGCAGCTGGTGAGACGCGACAGGAGCAGTATGTGAGTACCGAGGGAGTGTAGGAATCAAAGGAACATTCACCTACTCAAAACGTCCTTACATGTCACAGGTTCACACCTGATGGTTAAAGGAGAGTTTTAGGAGTAGGATTCCAGTCTTGATGCACAAAGCCATATATTATTGAAGAACATCCCCTTTTTAGCAAAGCATTTGATTTTTGAGCATGACTATAGGGATTTGGAAACAGCCATAACAGTATTAGTGAGGTCAAGCACTGATGTTAGGAGAGAAGGCTTGATTCAGGTTCATCCCAAAGGTGTTCGATGGGGCTCATTTGAGTTAGGCCACTCCAACATTGGCAAACCATCTCTTCATAGTTCTTGATGGAATATGTTTGGACTCATCTCCTTCGTTCCAGAGAAGAGAAATTCTAATGCTATAGCATACAAAGACATCCAATGCAATTTTGTGCTTTCAACTGTTTGGGGAAGACCCACATACTGTAGGGGTGTAATGGTTAGGTGTCCACAAACTTTTGGTCATAAAAAATTTTAAAAAGAAAAAAACAGGAACTGTACAGCACAGTGATTTTTTTTTTTTTATGTGGGAAATACCAAACCCACTGATCTCTAAATGCCAAAAAACTGATGTGTTTACAAGAAAGGAAATAAACACCACATTACTGAGTAACCATAGTTTATGCATTGAAATAGGTCACAGCTTTTGTTCATTTCCAGTGTCAAAGAAAAACAAATGTAATAAAGATAACATATTTCAAAGCTTCCTTTATTTTTCTAACTGAATTTAGCATTATTTTATTAAAAAAGACAATTTCAGAGTTTCAGTATGTTATTATTATTAATTATTATTATTATTACTATTATTATTATTACATTATTATCATTAAATTGCCGTACTGATCGCATGAGGCCTCACATTTTAACTTGCTGTAAAAAAGAACATACAAATGTAAAGGTGAAAAAGTCATTCTCACTACAATAATTTGCCTAATACTTCGAGGTATGAAAGGAGATGAATCAATTTCAGAGTGTTATCCCCTTATTAAGAGATAAAAAGATGCAGGAGGACATAGCAGTGTAGAGGCTGTGCCGCAGTGATTATGGTGGATTTAGCAGGAGCTGCATGCGTCCAATAAAAATTTATAAAGCTAATTAAAATTCTTAATTAAGTGGGTGTATTCTCTATTGTCCCTGATTTAAAGGGGAATGGGGGGAAGGCGGGGGCTAGCTGGGTTCGAGAGCTTGGAAATATCCGTGCAATGAACAAAACCTGACAATGTTGGCTTACTTTCCTGATTGTTTGAACGGAATATATGTGTATATACATACATACATTGATCAGAAATAACTTGGGTTCCCCTTGTGGTGTCAGGGTGGCTCTGGTCCCTCAGGGTGTTGCTCCATGGGACCTCTGGGTGTTTGCTGTAGTGTCTGTGACCTTAGTGGCCGGTCCTTTGGGTGCTGTGGTTGTGCGGTAAGGCGTCCAACGATTGGAATTGTTTTCCGGCGCATTCCATGGATGCTCAGTTAGATTGAGATCTGGGGAATTTGAAGGCCGGGTCAACAACCTTGAACCGTTTGCCTTCTGGGTCCCATACATGGCAGGCTGTGATGCATGAGGTGTTTGGGTACCTTTCTATTGTGGCCAGCGCTAACCTTTTTTTGCCGCTTTGATTTGTGCTGTGTTGGCGTTTATGTGTGAGCAGACTAGACGGGCTGGCCTTTGGTCCCCGTAGACGCCTTGGGTGCCCATGAGCCTGTCATTAGTTTACTAGTATATAATAAATAATCAATGCTATTGAATTCATAACGTTCTGGCTGATCATCACTTTAGAGATGAGTGGTTTCTTTCCCAATTCTTTCCCCAAAGCAATTTGTAAGTAAAATGGCTGTACCCTACAGCGCAAAAAACATTTTCGAGGTAGCCACATGGGGAAGCGGGGATTTAAAAAGAGCTACAAATTTAAAAAGCATAATGTATGTTGTCAGTCAGTCCGGCAGCAAGACACAAAATGATCCCCCTCATCTCTCCCCCCGAAAAATCCTTGTGCTACAAGTGTCACATCAATGTTAAACATTTCTTCTCTTATGATCTCCAGCCAGCTAAGGCGTCTGGGAGTGATGGAGCATTTAGAGGTGAAGATGCCACAACCAGATTCATCCATCAGCCTGCACCCACACAGCTACTGCTAGTGACAGCCACAAGCCAGCATCAAAGTGCTGCAGAGGCCCAGCACAAAAATAAGAAAACATGCCGATCTCCAAACTGATGTGGCCAAAAAAATTAATCTGAGCAAAAAAAAAAAAAAATCGAAAGTTTAGCATCCTGATACCGAAACTGAAACCGTGCAAAGAAAAACAGATTTATGTAAGAATTTTTTTCCCCTGGAAACAAACTGAAAATTACGCAGAGGTACAAATGCCAGTGCTGTCAGCATTGTGGCTGATTTCTGGCTCTGAGAATTCCTCAACCTCAGTGACATCACTCCAGGTCATGATTGGTTTCAACCACAGATTGAATCATTGTGCAATGCGGTTATTTTTCAATCCCAATCATGCAGTTATTATTTCTGTTTGTAGCTGTTTGCCATATTTTCTAATAAGTTGAGATCCCAAAATATAAATAAATAAAGTAGTAGTAATTTAAACCACTGCAATTCATTACAATAGACAGTTACTAAGGATGAATCTACTGTGCACTACTGTGTACTGTATGTCGATCCTAGACGACTCATACACACATCCTCACATTTGTTCACACGTCGACTCGGAGGCGACACGGAGCTCCGCGCTGCATGAAAGTGTTATGCGGAATTTACACTTCACTGAAGCTTTTTAGGCATTTATTGTCTGGAAAGGTTGTTGCCTAACTATGTAACCTCTTCAACTCTCATTTTGTGCTAGAATAAATCAGGTACTTGGGAACGACGCATCCTGGATCAGGACGCGATCTCGTCTCCTGCCAACTTTTCCACCCAGGGCTCTCGCCATATTCCTACGTGAGCTGTAGATCTCATCCGCGAAGACACTACTAAGCTCGAAGCGCTGTATTTATGTTTCGTGAGGAACATCTGCACCACATCTTGGAGTTCAAAAGTCTGAAATAACTCAGCGAGGAGACTCCCTTGCATGTTTTATATCCATAATAAAGCCCGAAGCTAAATCCATGAACTGAAGATTAACAGCTAACGTCGGTTACCAATTAGTACCTAACGTCCTTTACCTTGAATTTAAGACTTCGAAAAATATATATATGTATCCTAAGGGTTTTCATAGTGCTCGAAAAGTTACGCACTGAGGTATTGCAGCGACTAAAAGCAATCCAGAACAAATTACGCGTTGATTGTGCCGGTTTGGAAGTTTACCCTGGCTAGAATTTCTATTCAATCCCATTTCACTCAGTAAGACTCTTCAGTAAGAGTTCCTCTTCAGGACCAGGTGCTATGGAAATACGCCAAGCCAGGGAAACGGAATTACAAAAGGATTCCCGAAAGACAAGACTAGCTTGTGTGCAGAAAGGGACGCAAGATAGGGTTTAGAAAAACTCTTTCCTTTTGGAGCGATAACGGCATTATGGGAGAAGTTCATGCTGGTATTTTGATTTGACTCACACGGGTTGGACAATGGCTCTCTCCAGATTGGTTGAGCGTTTAAATAACTGCCACACTGTAAAACTTCAACCCTGTCGAGCTCTTTGTATTACCCAGCATGCTTGTGTGATAGATTTAGGCCTGGTCGCTGTCTCCGTTCAACCCAAAGAGGTAAAAAAAAAAAAGTAGGCTTACTACAGACAAAGAGAATGGACCTAAAATAAAATAAATGTCCTAGCTGACACTTTAGATCTGCTTCTAATGACTAATACGCTGGCTGGGCTTCGGTGGCACCTGTGAACCTGGCAGTGATGTTGGCAGAGGGTGAGAAATAGACGTGGAGATGTCTTCAGGGCCCCAGTAGAACAATAGTTTATTTTGATCAAATGGACCATTACCCCGACAATGGAAACACATATGATAGAAAAGGACTAAGATGATAGGGAGTGACTATTCTCTCACACCTGGCGTTTAATATATCAAATTCTGCCCTTGTTATTATCTCCCCGGTATACATATTACACCTCTAAGCATGAAACCATTAGCTCTCCCGCGAGTCGAACACCTCTGCGGGCTCACGTCGTCTATTAGCATTCAATACAGGAGCTCCAGCGGTGTGATTCACTGCTGCGCTCCGGTCAAGCTGCACTCATTCTCCTCTTCCCACCCCTGAAGTAATGAAAAACTCTCATGGTGTTTTTTTTTCCCCGGCCGTTGGGCCTGCTGCCAGCGAGCTTCACCCAGGGTTCCTCACCGTAGCAACACCGCACCGTGTTTATTTTCTCACAGGAAAATAAACCATCCGCCAAAATATTTGCGCCGTCCCAAAAGCCGACCATCTCCGCGGTCAACAGGGGGCCTGTGTTCTCCGACGCCACGTTTGTTTTTGCACAAAGCTAATATTTAAACAGAGTCCGCGGAGAAATAACAGGAGATCATGTCGGAGCGTCTCCTACATATTGCGCACAAAACAAAATGTTTAGATTCCGACTCTAAAAATAGGGAATCTGGCAGCATCGCAGTCAGGACTCTGCTGTCAGCCTGTCTGCGTTGTCTGTTTTGTGTTGTACGACAGTGGATCTGTGTCGGCTGCGCAGGCTGCGCCGCATCTGCTCGGGCGAGAGAGGTCCCTGTGTTATTTACACTTCGCTGAACAATCACATATGTGTCTTATTAATGCGTCGTGGTTTAGACGTTTACGTAATTAATGAGTGTTCTCGCTGTTTTCGTTTCTAAGGCTCTTTTTTTTTCCCCCTCGTGAGCACAATTGGTTGTAAACTGCGCATAACCCACATAGTTTGCATTCCTGTGAACTCATTAGCTGTTTTTGAGGAAAGGTGTTCAGGGGACGAAACGCTCGGAGGCAAAGAGAACAAAAGCACTCGCCGCTTTGAATAAAAACCTCAGCCGTTCGGTTGCACTGAGAAATAGCAAGGATTCATTGTTCAAACCGAGAGACGTTGCTTAGGCAGGCTTCCTGCTAAGCCCGATGCAATCTCCGTGAACGGAACCGCGAAATCCCACCCGGTAGCTTCCTGACCTTTGGGAGAATACTGATGACTTGCCAGAAAAAGGAGTGAAACATGGGTTCGGGGCTTCTTTGGTTTTAATTTAACCCAGCATACCACCATGAGACTTTTCTCCCCCCCTTTTTTTTCCTTTTCACTCAAATCATTTTACAGAAGGAGAGCTCCAGAGTGAATAGGGATGATCACACTCTTGGCAGGAGGAGGAGAACAGCCTCTAATGTTAACAAGGGACCAGGGGTCACTTGAGCTGAACTTGAAAAGCTGGTCGACTCATCTTTTTGGCCGGGTGCACCGTAACCCGGCCTCGTGCTGCGCTGGAGCTCTGAACGGAAACGCCCAGTATGATAATGTCATTAGCGAACACATAAATAACTCTGACACGCAAAGATACATAAATTATACAGCGTTCCTTATAAGCTCTATAGCTCATGTGGCCTCGTCGCTGGAAGTGGCTGTGTACATATTCTCTACGTAAATAAGATATTAATCATCTTTGTCACTTGTCAAGAAGCTGTTAGCGTAGACGTAATGTTAGCGCTCTTAGCGCTAACAAAGAGGTCACAGATCATCGCTGCCTTTCTGTGAGTGAGAAAAGACACCTGCTTCCACTTTGACTGTTGTGGAAACAGAGGTCAGGGGAAATGCCCCTTCTTTTTTTTTTTTCAGACACAAGCCAATAACCCTACAGACAGTCAAGGTGGACAGGGGGGCTTCAGCGAAGACCGTCTCACCTCGGCTTCATACACAGCCGGCCTTTGTCCATGTCCCTGCATGTGGAATGTCCAGGCTGATGGGAATCTCTTAGAGTGGGGCCACATTCCAGTCAGCCCCCCCGGCACACCTGCAGGTCACCTGGGGTCAGGAGCCTATAGCACGCATCACTGTGCAGAGCCATGAGGAGTCTCATATACACACACACACACACACACACACATACACACCCTAGAGTAATTATTCAATATGCTGTAAAGTATCTGAATCATTCAAACGCTAGTGTAGTCAATGATAAATCCTTTTACACATAACAAATCCTACAAATAATCTTGCCCCGTCTTTCCATTCCATGCGTCTTTCTTTTCATGCCTCAACAGCTATAGGATACTTACAGTACAACAGCATGAACATAGCCTGAAGTGTTTCAGTTGGTGAAATACAGTAGTGTTTGTACATGTTCTCTGAATCAGTGTCACGGGCAAAACCTCATCACAACAACAGAACTCGATGAGACTGGTATTTCAAGATGCTTAATCAATTTACATTTATTCTTATAGTAAAAACGAGGGGCGTTCAAGATGTACAATCGCTGAACATTTACAGTACAACACACCTTAGTGATGAGACTCGCAGCCATTTGAATGGTGCAAACGTTTTTTAAAAGTCTGTGAATGACGATCCCTCGTCATCGCAGTGGCTCGGAGCCTGCTGCAGTCTTCATGGAACGCCTGATCGTTGAAAATCGACGAATAATTTGTTGCGGAAGAGACTCATCTGTCTGTGAGAACGCAATCATTTACAAACACCACTTGCACATTATAGGAACTCAGCTGGGAGTTATTGCTACATCCCACATACAGTCCTGATCTCATGTTTGGGACTTTAATGGAGTTCCTGGAAGGCCAGTGTTTCAGACATTATGCAGGCAGTCCAGTCATGGCTACTTGATGGTATCCAAGCACTAGTAAAACGCTTAGTGCATTAGTGTAGCAGGGGATTATAAAGGGAAATAAAAGTAGTTTCTTATATCTGAGTTCTGCTCATCTGCGCCATTAAATATCATATGTGCAGAAGGATCCAAAAGTCGATAATTTTTATTTTTCACTATTTTTGAGCTTTAGAATTCGTCAAATTTTTATTTGAAAAAAATTAATACTTGATTGGGCGGCACAGTGGTGTAGTGGTTAGCACTGTCGCCTTGACGCTCCAGCGTCCGGGTTTGATTGCCGACCAGGTTGGGTCAGCGCCCGTCTCTGTGTGCATGCAGTTTGCATGTTCTCACCGTGTTTGGTGGGTTTCTACTGAGTACTCTGGTTTCCTCCCACAGTCCAAAAACATGCAGATTAAGCTAATTGTCGTTCCCAAATTGCTTGTAGTGTGTGTCCAGGTATGTGTGTGCTGTGCCCTGCAATAGACTGGCATAGATTTTTGCCATGGTGTCCATCCCTACTGTGTTCACTTTCTTTGTTTAGGAAAATAATAAGGAACTTCTAAGTATTAATCCTCAGAGCAAAAAAATTTAATTAAAATTAAAAGCAGCTGGATGGGTAATTCCTTTCCCGAATCACATCACACCACACCAGGACTGCCATAATCGCCTGCCCTTTATGTCACCCTAAAGAAAAATGTGAGGTGAAAAAATCGGCTGCTTTCCCAAGCCCTGTTTCACAGCGTGCTTAAAAAGGTTGGAGGCGCATTTAACCCCATAATGGAGCATCATATCCTTTCTGTTTGTGCACACCCACACACACATACACACAAGCACACATGAACAAACACACCATTCTTCAAAACATTATGAGAGATAATGGAAGTTCATTGTATTCACCTTTTCAAGGACCTCATTCCTGTGAGCCTATTAAAGCGAGATGAGTAATGAGACACCAAAAAGAGTACCCGTATTTCCCCATCACACTCTGAGGAAAGTTGTGAAAGGGAAGGAAGGGTGTGTGCGCACGGGTGTGTGATCTTGGTACAGTACATTAAAAGGAAATGGATGATACATCATACAAGCGTGCTATGTCACCCTCTTCTGTGATCTGGCCGTTTGTGTGAACTAAACCGCAAGTGTTTTGTATGAGGCGAATCAATAGGACAACAAGGCATTGCCTCGCAGGATTACTGCTACAATAAACACACCTGGGACACAGGGGTTCAGCACAATCAGTATTTATGAAACGTATCCAGTTGGCGTTCAGACATGCCCATATCAATGAGGCTCGCAAGTGTAGTGGACCAGCAAACAACGCCATGACTTTTCCTCTCCTCTCTCGTCCTCTTCCACCCCGGTGGTTTCCTGCTTGTTCTGTCTCTCCACCTCCTCCGCGGAAAAATCATTTTCGGTGGAATGTTTGCGCATGGATTTAAAGCCCCGGCTATTGAGAGCTCGACACGTTTGGGGGCCAACGAGACAATGCACATTTTTGCAAGGGTTGAGTGGCAAGGTGACCCATTCTCTTAACCCCGCCCTCCCCCCCCACCTTTGCCCGCCCGGTCCATACACATTAGAGCTGGGAAAACACAAACAGATCTGCCAGGCCTTCTATAGTCCCAAAGCCCAAAAACAAACAAGAGGCACAGGGGGAAAAGGCTCCACAACCAAGGAGCCACTTAGCTTCCCCCTGGCCTTCAAGCGACAATCCTGTTTTCTCTTCTTCAGTACACTTCTCTCTCTTTTCAGGAGCTCGGCGTGGACACAGCTGCAGACGAATGGAAGGCCGCAAAGCCGTCTGTCCTCTAGAGAGCGGATTTGTCCTCTAGCTGTGTAACTAGCACCCCACTGTCGAGGGAGGGGGATTGGAAACCCTCAAACAAAAGGGTGTTAAAAATAAAGGTCAATCGAACAGCTTCATAATGATCCAATAACTCTCTCTCACAGCATGTTTTTTTTTTTTCTATCCTGTGCCATTATTGTCCTGAGCCCCCATAGTCTGCACTTGAGGATTTAGAGCGTTTTAAAAAGCATTAAACCACCAGGAAACGGGTTTAACATCCGCACCGGTATTAACATTCCTGCCACGTTAGGGCAAATAAGCGTCCCCAGTGGGTTTCCATAACCTTTTCATCACCTTCTCATTTCACCAGTGACAATATTATCTCCGTTCCATCATCTCTGCCTTTTTTTTCTTCTTCTTCTTCAGGAGAGTAGATGACCCAGATTTGTGATGAGGTAAGGAGTTTCCAGCAGGCATACTGATAAGATCTACAGTATGTACAACATCTAGGTGATACTAGGCACTTTTTGATATTTTTAACTGACTGCTATCAGTGGAGAATCGGATTTACGTAGCAGTTAGAGGACAGTGCAGGGGATAGCATTAAAGAAGCCCACCACCAAATAAAGTAAGCACTGTTAGGGCGTTTTCATGTCAGAGCATTGGGGTCGAGAACAACTGACTCTAAACTCTGGTTCATTTCAGTCGGTGAGAACACGATTGTTATGCGCTCGGGAACAGTGGCCGAAAAAGGAGGTCTCAAGAATGATACAGCGTCCTTGGGCACGCATCGAATCAAATATGGAGTTTGGACGCAAGTCAAACCCCCAAAGCCAAAGTCCCTTGGTTTCTCATACGTCCAACTGAAAGCTGACGCACGTTAGAATCTTCTTCACTCGAAAGTCATCCGATAGAGCCTCGTAAAATCCCGAGTCTTGAGCCGTACTCAAGCATACAGTAACTGCAACTGGAACATGTCTTCCAAGAACAGCACTATGAGGCAGCACCCACTAAACCACAAGCACACTCTGAGCTAATCCTGGCCCGCCACTTCTGTGTTTCCTGCTGCAGATTTACTGCAGGCACATTCGCTAAATTTTGCATTTGCCCTCTCCGAGTGGGCGTAAAAGATAGCATCCCTGTCCTCTCGAGGATTCCGTAGTCTGCTAACAGTCCCCGTGCCGATCCTCAGACCGGGCCGTCCAATCAGAGGTCTTCTCTGTATGCGGTCTCCCGGAAAGGAAGCTGTGGGCGAGTGTGTGTGTACTTAAGCTACACATGTGTCCTGCCTTTTTTTTTTTTTTTTTTAGCCTTTTTTTTTCTCCCCCAGTGTGGTTTTCAGCTTGTATGTCTTTATGTATTAAATTCATAGCATACACGCTGATTCTTCTGTCTCCATACCTCCAACAAAAAGCTTCAGCTGCATTAATTTTGTAAAGATGTGTATGTCTGAGCAGATAAGGCACGTCTCAGTGTCCTTACTGTATGTACATGCCGTTATTTGAGCCTTTCCCTTTCTGTGTTTCCTTAGTGTACATGCACAGGTATGTGTATACGTGACTTGTGGTGCCGATGTTTGTGTGCAGAAGTACATGAGGCCTGCAGAGGTAAGTGAGCATTACGGGGCAGGCCAGCAAGTCCAGCTTGAGACCGCAGCTTAGCCTACCCCTCCATTTCAATCTACGCTGAGCTGTGATTATGGGAGTCAGACAGAGGGAAAGAGAGAGAGAGCATAAGCTGTTTAGAGACTGCAAAGGAAAGACTGCCGGACTGCTGAGTTAACAAACGCGACTGATGCCTGCCAGTCATACTCTGTACACATTAATATATGATGGTATGGCGATGTTTGAGCCTATGCAAGGTTGTCCTTCTAACCCGTATCCATAGAAACTCCATAGAAGAAGTAGTAAAAACAACTCAGGATTTCAAAACATATCCAATTAGCATGTTAATCAGAATACATCAAAATGAAAGCCATTAAAGGAGTTCCTGGGAGGCCAGGATCTAGGACACTCGAGTAGACCTAAAGCCAAATGCTTTCCATCTCTCTTTAAATAAGGTGTAGCAACTTTATTTTACTTTGAGTGCTGACTTACACTTTTGTCTTTATAATCATACACCTGTAAGAATAAAAAAAAACTTTTTCCTATAAAATAGTTATTCTTTGAAATGTTAAGGAAACACTTTAGAAGTTGCCTGAAGAGGAATTTGACACCTGCAGTCCATGAGCACTAATGTACCATGAAGAACTAACAAAGTTAAACTTTTTTTTTAGTAGGTTTGCAAGACTTAGGAGTATGTTGTGATTGAATTATTTCAATTTACATTTACTAAATGCTTGCATATACATCGCCTGAAAGTTATTGTCTCGCATCAAGCAAAGAAAACAACCAAGGAGGCTGCTGAAACGACTGGGATCGGGTTAAGCATGTGCAATAGATTATTAAAACCTGGAATGACAGAGCTGAACTCTATGAAATAAATACAGTCAGAAAAATTGGACAGAGATCACTTAAACGCTTGGTGAAGTTGCAGTATGAAAAATTAAACAGCGACCATCACAGCTATGTTTAATAGCGAATGAAACTGCTTTTCCACACGTTTAGGGTGAAGAGGACTCACAGGATTAACACTAAACAGCTGTGTGGTCATAAGAAAAACCACTTGTTAGTGAAACTAATCAGGATAAAAGGCTTCAATTTGTTAGGGAGCATTAAGACTGAACATTGTGGCAATGGAAAAAAGATCATGTGGTCTGATGAGTCCAGATTGACCCTATTCCAGAGCGAGGAAATCAGTCTAAGAAAGGAAGCATACCACTCTCACAACTTGTAAGAACTGTGGAATTTATCTTGTTTTTGCAATAATATGCTTTAAGTAGAAATACGTAATAAGTGGGAGTGTAAGGGGTTAGATACCGCACATCTCTGTATACACACATATCTAGTACTAAGGATTATGCACATGTTTTCAGATAGAGGAGCATATCATGATCTCATCCTTCCTCACTCACTCACTCACCATCTATACCCTTTTATCCTGTATTCTGTAGACCCAGGAGACCTAGGGCACGGGGCATCAATCCATTGCAGGGCACACACACACACACACACACATACTAAGCAACAATTAGTCTAATCTCCATGTCCAAGAGGAAACCAGACTACCCCGAGGAAACCCACCAAGCAGGGAGAGAGCAGGCAAACAGACTCAAGGCGGGAATCGAACCAGGACTCTGGAGGTGCAAGTCGACAATGCTAACCACGACACCACCGTGCCACTCCGTCCACCTTTAAAGAACAGTTTCTTTTTCACTTAATGTATACATTTACAAATTTTGACAGTTATAGAAAGTCAAAAAAGGATATGTGGCGCTTCCAAACAGCTGTCTAGAACAGTTTGCTAGAGCTGACCATGACCACAAGCTGTGTGCCAGTCCAAATGCCACAACTCTTCTTTCGGATCGTTTCTTTTGGCATTTCATTTTGTCACACTTTGGATCACATTTGTCTGTGAGGCAAAAATACCTCATATTCTAGTGCAAAATGAACAAAGCGTTTGGGTCTTACTGTAAGTGGCTTCAGACAAACACCTCAGGAAGTCCCTGTGAATCAGCTTTAGGCCCAAATGAAATCAGCTCATTTCAGCTTCACAGTGGCTCAGCGGAACATCAGATTAATCCTCCTCGACAGTTATACTCCCGGAATAAATTAATTGAAGCGGTTGGGTTACATTCGGTCAAATTTATAGTCGCCCTAATACGTAGGTCTGCCCACAAGTGACCCAGCCACAGACTTGCCTGGCTGACAATAACGCTGATAAAAATGACCAGGATAATTAAATCCATGCATCTCCGAGAGCCACTTTATAAACATTAGGAGTGGATCTGCTCCGCTGGTGCCAGGCTGCTCGCTCCTCAAAACGCCCGCAATCTTTCAGGAGCCCGAGAATCGGAAATTACTCTTCTGGTCTGAAATCCGAGTAAACCTCGCCGTCTGAAGGACTTTTTTTTTGGCTACTTTGTCTGCTGTTCGGAAGGCATAATTGGAAGACAATAAAGTCATGGGAGAGGGGAAGGGAAACACAAAGGACAGGAAAGAGCCGTGCAACTTCAGAACTTCAGGAGCAATACGGCCGGCTTAGAGCTGAGTAAATTGGTTAGCAGGAGCCGATGTCAGGTGAGGTTCAGCATTAAACCAGAACCTGCGAGGGTGGAGGGAACATATCAAAAGGTTAACTCCATTATTGCAGAGTTCTGAACTGGAAAAAAAAGGAATTGAAGTTTTGATTGGAAACAAATGTCAGGGGAGATGGGCTCGGCTGGGAAGAGGTTGAGGTTTCTTAAAGGCAAAGCTGTATCTAATACAGGGTGTCATGTGAGTGTGTGTATATGTGTATGTCACACATCATAGCATGTTTAGCCTGGTCTGTGCCTGTGATAACCAATTTATGCTGGAAGTGGACACTTTAAGTAAGTACCTATGAAATACTATTGAACAAGCTCTTCTTAAACAAACTTTTACATACTAACCAGGAGTAGCCTTGACCAAAGCCCGACGTAAACGCACTAAGTAAAGCCATTTTCTCTTTTTCTTATTCTGTCTATTGTCTACAGCCCAGGTAGTTAAATGACCAGCTCAATCATTTAACACACACGCTTAGGTTTTGGGCAAACGACTCTGCGGGTCATGGCTAGGAGACGACTCCGTAGGGTGCCGTTTTTAACATGCTGTCAAATCCCAAACGCCCATGCTTGACCCCTCTCTTAAAACAGCACTCCAGCCTTTCCGCACGGCTGACCTGCAACCCTCCAAAAAAAAAAATTAAAAAAAACGCTCCCCCTGAGACTTTTCAACAGATTTTTCTTAGCCCTCCCACTTCTCCTCCTCGTGCTCACGGGAAGAAGCGAAGGGATGCCCGAGCTCCGGCACCTGGGGCTCCATTTTCATCAGCTTTCAGCACCATGAGCTTGTCAGACGCTTTTGCGGAACGGTCACGCTTCCTCAAAGAGCAGGAGACGGGGCTATCATTTTGTTTGTCATGTCTGTCTTTAATCCGAACTCGATTCACACACACACATTAACTTGTTGGATAACCGCTTTGAGCATTGCTTGGTTTTGGTAGGTTCCTCCAGTTTTGCTTCCTTGAAAAAACTCTTCATTAGACAGAGAAATAGTCCTTCCACATACTGCACTGTAGCTCTGGACTCGAAAAGAGCTCAGTCTTTGTCTGACTTTTTAATTTCCTTATGCGCTTAGCTGTAACAGTCTCTATCTACGGGAGTAGTGTCAATAACACTAATCTTTCCATCACAAAAATGAAAAAATACTTCTCAAACCCCAGCAGCTGGGGCCACACCCATTTTTATAAGAGCACATATGCATACTTGGTATGCAGTGACCTTTGCTGGGAGAAATAGCCTCGGCATGTGCGTGAATTGTGCGCGCTGCAGAAAGGAAGCCTGAAGATATTTGGAAACAGCTTGTGATATTTCACATCTCTGCTTAAATTAATAAAACATGGCTAGCACGACTGGGCTCTGCTTCGGTAGAATGGAGAAACCGGATAATGAAGATTTCCAGTGTAATTCCGAGTATAGGTTACATTTACACTCGAATATTTTGACACCCTTTTAGGCTTGCAGGTGATTGCAGCCGACGTATAGCGTGTTTCCACCAAGACGTTGCGGACTTCCAGCGTCAGCTGGAAAAATAGTGGAAAACCTCACTTTCCTGGCCAGTTTGGAAGAGCAGCTTTGAGCATAATCGAGCAGGATGTGGCGATAAAAGGGATGTGAATAAAGTTCAAGTATCGGTTCAAACCAGTTCCCTGACTTAACAACGAAGCCAGCGCGTCTTTTACTGCCGTGCTTAAGAGAGAGGGGTGTTAAATTACCCTTTGATGAGTTGGTGTCCGTGGCTGGTCGTGTGCATTTGTGTGTAAGTGTGTAACAGTAGTGAGGATGGGCGGAAGTGGTGCTCGGGCCTGCAGCTCTGTGACCTTGGGCCAAGCGTCAGCCTGAGCAGGTAAGGGGGCTGCTGGGCCCCCGGTCAGGCAGCTCGGCTTTCACTCAGCAAATTTCATTAATACAGGCTCCCCAAAGAGCCTTTCATCTCTACAGCCAACAGCTCTTCCGGCCCAAGTGGGCTCATTTGCTGAGAAACGGCTTTGTGCTACTTAAGGTCGTTGTTTGGATAGTCCAACGACCAGGGTTCAGGTTTTTTTGCTTTTTTTTCTCTTCAGGTGATTAATGTTTTTCTGTGAAGGACAAAGTACCAGCATAAGGCGGAATCATTCACGCGCACAGGTTTCCACCGTCCCACTCTACGCCTGATATTAGGCACTGTGTGAGTGAGAAATGGGTTTAAATGCTATAGGTTTTATCCTGGATCACATTTGTGTGCAGAAGGCCACTCGGATGTTAGCCGATTGTATTAAGACCTCGAGTGTAATCCAACGCTTGGTACTTGGTTAAACATACAGTACTGTACATGCCGGCTATTCCACAGACTTGACAGCTTATACCTATTATAAAACTACGATTAGCAAATCATTTAATTATGTGGTCATCCTAAAGAATTCCTTCTCGTCTCCTGCATTTATCCACCATACCATCTTCGCGGTCAACTTTTTTTGAGGACATTCGCTTTATCCTGTATGAACTGGACATTTATTAGCCATTCTTTCTACTCTGGAATGCGACAACGAAATAACAAAAGAAAGTAAGAAAAAGGCAAATACTCAGCCAGCAATGCACATTTCTTTGGGTTCCCCAGACTACTGTGTTTGGGGATCCTGAAGCCTTAGAGTCTTCAGACAAAGCTGCAAAGATTTATTTTTCACTGGTATAGTTTGTGTATAATATTTACTTTGCCACATTAAATAAGTGGAGAAACGTCTCTCTGACAAGAGCCCACATTTACATTTATACCGCAGTCAACATATTCGCCATCACTGGGGTTCATTTGTTATGCTGGTCACAAATGAATTTACACAACAAAAGGTTAGAAAAAAAAATATGTTCGTATTCTATAAGAGCTTTTGATTTTGAAATTCTTTTGAACCCCCTTTGACAGGAGTCGTGAATACAACTGGCCGTTCAAAGCCATAAATATGTGCTTGGTCATTTCAAGGTAATTTGTATTGATTGATTGATTGATTGATTGTGTATGGTGTATATGAATGTGTATCATTGTAAAATTCAGTTAGGTAAATGAAAAATATGTATACACACTCACTCACTCACCGTCTATACCGCTTATCCAGTATACAGGGTCACAGGGGGCCTGGTGTCTATCCCGGGAGACTTAAGGCGGGGTACACCTGGACAGGGTGCCAATCCATCGTAGGGGACACACATACAGTATACACACACTACCGGCAACTTTAGTACGCCAACTTTTTTTACACACAACTTTTTAAAACGATTACAAAAGCCCTGCAGTTTTCAGCAACCTTGCTTAGTCCCAGTTTCAATATTAAAGTACCTTTACATATTTTAAATGCCCCTTACAAAGCATTTTCAACCTCAACCTCTTTATTTCACTCCTCATCTGAATCCGAATAGAATCTACGTAAATAAGCTAGAACTGAGCCACATCCTATCAGAGAATATCAGAGCTGAGCAACAAGTCAGGGGAGGGTATCTTCTTATATGAGGTCACAATAGGAGAAAAATCGAATTGGCTCGTTTAGGCCCTTTTGGATGGTTACAAAGAAAAATGAATCTCAAATCATTACAAATGACTCAGTGTTGCATAATTGTCTTGGTCATACAGTAGGTAGTGCTGGAGAACCAAAGCAGCCTATACTGTAGATCATATCTACTGTTTGAGCTTTTAAGTCCACTGCTGTTAAGTGTCTGTTCTTCCTTTAATCCCATTCAGAAATCCCTAAACCAAGACAAAATGCCCCATCAAGCACCAAGATTTCTCACAGTGGCTCCGGTTTCCAGTGGCAGTTCCCCAGCGAAGCCTCCGTTCATTTCGGAATCCAGGCAGAAAATAGTCAGCTTTAAATAATCTAGTACTACAGCATCTGTCTGTGCTGCGGATAGGGGAAAGTCACGCTCCCAAACCGCAGATGTGTCGACTGCTCCATTGACACATTGTCAGAAAAAGAAAAGCTTCTACCGCTTCTCGGTTCAGCCATCAGCGTTGGTGATGGATGAAACTCTCAGCACTTAGAAGGAGGACTGCTCCACTGGCTTCGATGCTGCAACTGAACCGAGGACCTACCTTTATTTACAGTACCATGTTAGGAGACGTTGTCGTTATGTCGAGCATGGAGGCAATTAGCAAGTCAAGGTTCTGAAAGGGTAATGACGGAGGCCAGAGAAAGCAGAAAAAGTCTGGAGTGACCATGTGACCAGGCATGGCCAGACTATTTCCCTTGAGCACAAACATACAATCCAAATGGCTCACGGCTGGTGCTAATCGCCAGCAATTATTAATACTTACACAATTCAAAGTAGAAACAAAAGTGCATGGTTAAACAGGCCGTGTTTGCTTCTCCCGAGGTGGACGAGGTCAGCTGAACCGCACGGAGAGAAAACACTTTGTGAACAAGGTCAGCCGTGATTACTGAGCCTACCGTCTTTCACGCACCATTAAAGCCACATGGCCAGTGTTCCTCAAATTCTTCAAAGGTTTTTTTTTTTTTTTCTTAAGCATGTGTACACACAAATTTCCCCAACATCTGACGTGTATTCCCATCTTGAAGAGTCTAGATGAACTAAATAGGCCAAATACAAGCAATATACTGTACAGTACACACGCATCTTTATATACATGAATATCACACACACACATAAAAGAACACCCCAAAGGCACTGAAAAAAGCATCTACATTCATTCAATTTTAATTCCTTTTTTATTGTGCCCACATTCACAAACATCTGCAAAAATGAAAGTGCCCAGGCATCTTTCACAAAATAATGCAACCATATGAGGCAGAAAGGTCTGGAGAGTGTTTGGTGGCCCAGATGACGCTACAAAGGAAGCATAATCGATCTCACATGCGCGGTCATGATGCTCACGGGTCGAGGTATGGCTGGTTTCAAAAAATAAAATAAAATAAAATAAAAAAAACCTCATTCAAAATATGATGAGTGAGGAACATGAATGTGCCAAAGAAGCATTTCAGCATCTCAGCATTTCAAACCCCTACATTAGGGGCGAGAAAGTCCAAGGGTGGATTAGCCTCACATTTAGCTCAAGTTGTAAATATTTGGGTGGAGATGTTGAGTGACATTACGATGGGCACGTCTCCTTAGCAGCGAGCGTACAGTAGACGAGAGACAGGGTGCAGGACTGCCTCTCCTCACACCGCAGTTACTCAACATTGAACTTCACCTCATAAAACTCTCGCACACTTTTATTACTTCTCAGGGTTAGGAAGTCTTAAAAGCGAGACAATGCGACAGCAGACCCATTCTTCTGCCCTGAATAAAAGCTCTTTATTTTCCACACCGCGTTGAGACATGGTCTACACCCTAGACATCTCAATGGAGCAGATTTGTCCTTCATGCTTTCTTAAGACGTTTCTGAAAAGAGCATGGAAGGTTTGCTTTTCTGATACATTACATTACGTTTACAAATTTTCCCAGCATTTGCTAATTACAGTGTCCTCAGTGGTGGGACTTGCGAAAGGAGCTCACCTCCTTACAGCCTGAAGCAAAATGAAATGATGCCTAAAACCTGTTTTCTTTGGCTAGAAATGTTATAACACTGTCATCAGTGGGAACTGGGAAATTAGCGTGCTCTGTTTCCCCTTCACATTACTTTTCCTGCTGCATGATTAATAGGTGCAAGCAAATCCAATTTTCGAAAATCATTTGGGTGAGGGGAAAAAACATACAGCAAGAAAAATAATGCGGTGATGTCAACGTGCCCAAGTTAAATAAGAGGCAAACTGTTCTGCAAGCGTAGTCTCCCCTGGCAGGCGATTCCCCGTGGTAGCTCATACCCCCTGCTCCGAGTCTCCGGACAGCAAAAGATTCAGATGAACCTTTTCCACAACTAAGTGGTATGTTTTTCCCATTATGCCCTTAATGTGATACAACACTGACTTCCACATATACAGTAAGATGTATACCAGATTGACCATGGTAACGCAACCTGCGGGACTTCCCGATACGGGTTTTTTTTGTTTTTGTTTTTTTTGTTCCCCCACCCCGCCTCTTACCATTTTTGAATTCACAAAACTCAATCTTGTGTGCCAACAGAAAATTAGACATATTCTTAGATTCTGATTTTATCCGGCGTGTGAGAGCCAGGACGTTATCACACTAGTTTAACCTGACAGTTGTTGATCGCTTCAATTCACCCGTTGCTGTGAGGCATTTCCTTCGAAGGTCTGAAAAGAATAAACATCTAACATTTAGAATTCCACCCTGTCTATTTCACAACAAAATACTTTGATCTGTAACTAATATAATCGTTCGCGATCGGACCGGTCGGTGGAGACAGACCAGATGTGAGACTAACACTGTTCTCCGTCTCTCCGACAGCCGGCGTAAAATTGCACGTAAGCCGCATTTCCAAAAAGGAAAGTAGATTCTCTACAGTGAGAAATCCCTTGACATGATTTAAAAATATATAAAAAAAATTTCTTTTCATGCGAAAAATGTGTAAAGGTTATTCTTTATAATGGATTGATGGTCAGATGTGCAGTACTGCGCAAAAGTCTTGAGCCACGACTCATTTCTTCATTTTACTCACTCACTCATCTTCTGTACCGCTTATCCCATATTCAGGGTGGCAGGGACCTGGAGCCTATCCCAGGAGGCTTAGGGCACGAGGGAGGGTACACCCTGGACAGGGTGCCAATCCATCACAGGGCACACACACACATTCACACTCTCATTCACACACTACGGGCAATTTGGGAACGTCAATTAGCCTAATCTACATGTCTTTGGACTGTGGGAGGAAACCGGAGTACCCGGAGGAAACCCACCAAGCACGGGGAGAACATGCAAACTCCATGCACACAGAGACGGGAATCGAGTCTGGCCGGGGAATCGAACCCGGACCCTGGAGGTGCAAGGCGACAGTGCTAACCACTACACAAGTTATTTAAGATTATATAGATACAGTATACTATACAGTAGAATAATAAAACAATATACAAGAGGTGTGAAATTTCTCGTGAATGAGGGCTTAAACCAAGTGTAGCCAACACCGCTCCGCCCAAATAAAATAGTAATAATAAATAAATAAAAAATCAATTGAAATAATTAAATACTGTAACACCCAAAATGCAAATCTAATGGCATGTCATAAAGTAAATTGTCAATTATAACAAATAAATATATAAATATGAATAGTTTTAGTAAAGAAGTAGAACAGTTAAGTAAAACAGCCTATATATTAATTTTAATTCAGAAATAAATATAAATATGTTAAATGTTAGTTTTGTTACAAAAAATATATTATATTATATAATATAAAAAGTATATACATATAAAGTCTCTTAACACTGCAGAAGTTTTTAACTTTCTCTTAAGTCAAGGCTCATTATCTCTAGTGCTTTAGGGGAGGACAGTTGATTTCCTTTTCTAGGGAAAACCAGGAAAAATAATAAGTTGAAATGTTTGTCTTGGAGCAAGAAAATCAACAAACTAGGCCGGGACTTGATGATCCCTAGAATAAGCCATATGCTCTGCTGGTGAAATGCCACTTTAGGGTGCAGGTAGAAGTAGAGAATAAACCACTGAACCAATGCCCCATTGAATATAGATGGTGCTTTGCTTAAGGACTTTAAGAAAAAATGGTGAGACTCAAACACCACTTTTCAATTGACTTTAGCTTTGCAAATAAAGGGATTAATGTTATATTCATTCAAAGTCACAAGTCACAATAGTGACTATAGCAGTATTCATTCATTCATTCATTCATTCATTCATGCATTCATTCTATACCACTTACAGGGGGGGGGGCACCTGCCGCCAACCCCAGAAGACTTTAGGCACAAGGATGGGGTGTCAATCCATCGCAGGACAGCCATGTTTATACAGTATATATGTATGTATAAATTTAATATCAAATTAAATGAATATAAATAAATACACAAATAAATAAATAATATAAATCAGATAAATAAAAATCAGAGAAAATGTTCTCAATCATTTTAATGAAAGATTATTATTATTAGAAAGCAAAATAACATGAAGTCAGATTTCACACCACCTAAGAACAGCCATGTTTTCTGTCTGGTCTCCATGAAAACATCTTGTAAAATTAGTAAAACAAGCATTTTTGCACTAAGACCCAATGATAAAGCATTAAACTCCTGTAGCTCCTCTCAGTAACCAAATATTTGCCACATCAACATCTTTGAGAAATAGGCTTGAATGAAAAATTCATCAGTTCATACAGATTTTTTTCAGGAAAAAAAAAAAAATGCAATGATACTCCTGCCTGAAATTTTTTTTGACACAACAATCAATAGCGTTAACGCACAAGGCATTATAGGACCTTTGGAGTTATATGATGTAAGCTTTTTAAATCACTGTCAGGTGGTAATCGACTATAAATGTAGCTGTGAAGCAGTGCAGAAATGACCCTGAAGCCGGGATAGTAATTTCTCCTCGTTTCCGCATGAGGACACACCCTCTCCCGTTATCACATTATGAATCAGCAATGGAATTGCCAGAAGCTACACTACTACCCAATATAGGAAATGATAAAATCCATTTGTGCTGCATTACTCTCAGTGCCACATTTTGGACCATTGAGATATTGCTGAACCCTTTATAGAACAGAAACTGTATTTTTATTGTTTTACATTAATTATTGTTTTTTTGTTGGTGTTGGTGCTGTTGCTTTGAATAGAACATCTACTATTCGAAATTACCACATCTAACCTTTTATGAACTTTACAATAAATATAAATAGTAAATATAATACAAAATCAGTCCAGCCCAATTGCACACACTGGAATGAATACGTAATCTAAATAAAAATATGTACAGCTTATGATGACTTGCTTAAGTATTCACGCACTTAGCTTTGTAGTGTTACAATATGGAACTGAATCTACTGTATATTCCGGAAAAAAATAACACATGATGCTAAAATGAAGGGAACGGTCAATAAACAAACAAACAAATAAATAAACAAACAAACAAAACCCACAGTATACAGTACATGGTGGTGGTAACATCATGTTGTGGGTAACGTTTTGTCATCAGTGGCTGGGAAACAGTGCTATCAAGATGCGTTGTGGCTAAAAATTTTTGGATACTTGTCTGTTATCCATACGTGGGTCTTTCGAAAAAATTTTTTGCAAGCACCGGTGTCAAGATTATCATTGATTGCTGTAGCTTTCAGATTTCCTTTTGCTGGAACTAAAAAGCGTAAACATGTTTCATCATGACGAGTATGTCCTTGTACACAAAGTACCAATAAAGACATGGTTTGCCATGAAAGAACTCTAGTGGACTGAGCCATGAACCTTAGCGCCACTATGTTTGAGATGGCCAGGATCTCTGAATGTGCACCAAGATTTCTTCCTTGTCATTGACTTCAGATTCTCGGGGAAGTGAAAGTTGTCTGCACCAGTCAGCAAAAATGTCTGCCAGTTGGTGTATGGGGTACAGACTTTAAACGCAGTGGTCACCAACCCAAGTGGGGAATGTGCACTGTCAATAGCCAATGAACATAGAGGGTGGTGGGACCATGGGCAGAATACAAGAAATAGAAGAAAATTCAAAATGAGACCAGATGGTGGCACTGCTGCTGCCTAGCTTGGATCAATGGTTGTTTGTTTCTTCTTCTTCTTTAAACTGTACTCTTGCTCTCATTTTGTCCAATAGCTTGGTTCACTCGGCCTCGGTTGGAGTGACTTACAGTAATAGTCCTGTAGTCTATGATCCCTCATCTGCCGTTGTCATTAAGTGTATCAGATTTTATTATGATGTCATATGAGTCATAATAATAAAATCTGCAGTCCATCACTGTTCACTAACAATCTTGAAGTATTGTAAGAAGAATGGGAAAATAAATAATAAATAAATAAATACATCTAGATGTACAATGCCGAGGCATATCCCAGAATGTTTCCAGTTGCAAATGCAACCCAAGGAGCTCTACAGTAGTATTGCCCATGTGCATGTTTTAAAAATGCCAAATTTAAAATTGTCAACACGCATGGAAGGAACGCTGGTGCAAGAGGCAAAGGTGGCTAAAAATAGGACAGCTCAGATAGTGTCCGTAGTAACGGAATGAACAGGGCTTTCTGGGGAACTACACATGCATTTCAGCTGATTACTGTGCTGACATATGGTAATGTATATACTGTAGATCACCAAACTAAATATCATTTGATATTGTAAAGCAAACCCTTCATTTCATTTAAATAAGTTACAAAAGCAAATGATGTCAAGATTTTTTTATTACCCTTTAGTCATACAGTATACTGTAGGTGATCGTACAATAAGCTGTATTCTTAAATAAATAATGTCTCTATATCATTTACATTTTCAGACATCTCTATCTGGCATATTTTTTCCCGTAGAAGACAAAGTTGGCTATAACCGAACAATTTTCTTTGAGAATGAAGCACTTTTTTGTAAGCTTTGATCTGACAAAATGCAATGAAAAAAAAAAAAAAAAAAGACATAATTTCATTGTTTTCTGTCGCATGATCAGTGAAAACCTCTTGCTGGGAAATCTAGGGCTGCTGTAAATGGTTTAATTGTGTTTGATGGAATTTTTGGAGAATGTTGAAGCCAGTAAAACAAAAATTCATTGTCCATGTCCGTGTCATCAACTACTGGAGTCTTAGAGTTTCTGATAATGCATTGCTAATGATGTCAGTGCTGATTATACCTTGCAAGCTATACACATTTTTGCTTTATTATGTTTCTTATAATCTAAAATATCTTAGTTATAAACAGGGACTTCACAAATCTCAAAACGTTTCCTTATTCCAATTTGTTACCAGTTTGACTTCCTACAAATATACAATCAATCAAAGCATGACTTTTCTATATATTTTTATTAAAACATACAACCAACCTATTATTTCTACTAAATTGCATATATACGTGGGCACAATAATTGCAGTCAGATTTATGCTTTTTGACAAACCTGTGAGAAGTGGATTTATAGTGTTTTGCAAAATAATACCAAAAAAAAAAAGTCCTGATAACCTGATATGTAAAATTATATTTTGTCGTTGATGCTTTTTCCATGCTTGTGACTCAAAGAATCCTTGCAGAAAATATTTCGTTTAAGTATTTAAAGAAAGTCTTTGCTAATGTTATTGCATAATGTGTTGTTTTCTGATTATACCTAACCGGTATTAACCTAACTTGTATCTTAAATGATCTCAACACAAGTGGATTAAGAAGCCATTTACACCTTCATTTTGAAAGCACCCCCATTGACCATTTGCGTTTAGATTTCATACATACTGTACATTAATGTTTTTGCTGGAGGAAGCGTGTCATGCTCATTTCTTTTTACATCAGCATTGCACTGAATTAGTTTTTCCAAGCTGAAGTGCCCCACAAATTCTCACGTACATGCGCAAGTTGTTTCAAATGTTGTGAACATGTGTTTAAAAGAATGCATGATGAGACAAAGGAAGAGGCGGTGAAAAGCAACTGTTGTAATAGCATCATCTTTTTCCATTAACCTTGAAATGGATTCAGTCGATCAGTGTGATTCCCAAACAATCTTGCAGTAATGATGCATTTTCCATCAGGGCAACGGCACTGTGGATCAGATGGACCTTTATCACTGCATTTCATCTTACTGTAGCTCTTTGTCGTTATCCTATAGATGATGTTGTGATAAAGTCAGTGTAGTACTTGAGTTTTTCTTTTTTTTTAGTTCAAATCCATAGAGATGTGTCGTTAAAGTTGCATAACAGTCTTCCTTTCTTGGAACAACCCATACAATCTCCAGCTTGTCCACAACTGTGTGTCATGGCCAGACGATACCCATACCTCATCAGCATAATTAGAAACGCTACACAATGAAAAGCTCTGACATCTGAAGGTTAAACATGGCGGTGGATCAATATTGCTTTAGCTTTGTAGGTGGCGGCCTCGAGACTTCTGTGCAAAATGAACAGCAGCATAAATTTGACCAGAAGCAGGTTATATTAACCCAACACTGGAATACCAAGAGGTTACAGCATGACCATGGATTAATTTAGCTCTTTTGGAAACCTAATCAAATGAGCACAGAAATGGTTATAGGAAGACAAAATCGATGTTTTATCTGTAGGTTAGTGACCAACATGCGAATGATGTGCTGTAAAAAAGTCAGCAGTCCAATCAGTGTGCAAACTTAAGAATATGACGGAGCTTAAACTAGATGAAAATATACGTTTTTCAAGACGGCGCAGAGTTCAAATCTGATATTCTCTCTATTAAGACGTTCACTATTTTTACTGTAGGTTCGCTTGTAAAGTTATTAGCATAAGTTATTATTAGCAAATAATCATAATAAACCTATAAACACTAAATCTGTAGTTTAACAGACATCATCTGGTGTTGTTTTGACACTGATGTGCTGTAAATGTTACCAGAAATGGATGTAAATGAATTAAATTCTGCATACAGACACAGGAAATTGAGATGATAAAGCCTTTATCACTCGTCAAAGTCACACAGTCTCAGCCTCTGTATTAGCATTGATCTTATTATCGTAATTGTTATTCGCTTGAGAAATGTTCTTGGACTTGTAGAGCTCAGTTTCATCTGGCTTTTTAGAAGCCATCTCCCACTCCAAGTGTTAATTAGATTCTGAGATTAGCAGCCCTAATGATGCTGCCTTAAATACGATTTTGCGACTCCTATTAGATTAAAAGGAGATCATTCTTTTGGATCCAGTCAGTATTATGACATTATTGACACATCTAGGCATTTCGTACACATGCTATGGAGTGAATGCTGTGGATTTTATGCTCGGCCTGTTACTGTAGCGCTCAAGATTGTAACTGACTCGGTAATATATTCTGTATTTGATGGGCAGATGGACAAACAGATATGGGATCCAAACAAAATCGTCCTTGCTTGTTGGAGACTAACGGATGTTGCATGAAATCAGGGTTTTATAAAATTGCGTCAGCAGAAGATGTTATTCCTGTCCAAGAACAGAACCCCACGGTGCGAGAAGCAACCGACAGACAGATTCACAGTAGTACACACACATACTACACACATACAGTACAGTACATATTTGAACTTTTCAGTTTTTGTCTATTTTAATTGAGAATCCCAGCAGCAAACAGATACCCTTGATAGTCCCACACCAGCAATAAGCAGAGGTATGGGTTGATACCTTTATTTCTGAAAGTGTAGGGAACTTACTTTTACATCTTATAATGATTTCATTGAACATGACATGAACCATTGGTATTGGTAGCTCAGAGGGTTAGGGTTACTGATCAGAAGGTCAGTGGTTCAAGCCCCAGCTCCACCAGGCTGGGCAAGGCCCTTAACCCTGTCCACTCCAAGGGTGACTCTGACCCCAGTCTCCTATGTAAAGAAAATTATTTTAATGTGTATTAATGTATATGTGACAAAGACAGACTTGGGTAATATATATTATATATGAAACATGATGGAAGTTATTTTTTATTTTCACTCTTTCTTGTTTTTTAGTCTATTTTTCTCAGGTTCACAAAGTTGTCTATACCAACATTGTTAACTGGAAAACCGATAATTACAGATGCAAACTAACAGCTGGGGAAAATAGTGGCTTCAGTATATGAACTAAAGGCATTCCATGGACTTTTCAGCTGAGAAAAGAATGTTTACAGTCTTTAATTGCGAATGCTGTTTCCCCGTTTCTTCTCGTCTTATGGTGTCATTTAGACATTTAGCAAGATTTTTTGTTTGTTTGTTTTTGTCTTGTCCCAATGTGCTGCCAGTGACTCTCTGCAAAACACAACCAAAGCTCACACATGGGTTTGGTGTCTGCTGTTTAATAAACCTCAACCCACATATTGTGGATACCAAATTGCATGTTTTTCTATGCAAGGTGGAGTTTCTTTTATACAAAATCATTAAAAAAAAATTTTATTTTAAGATTAACAGAAACAAATCCCTAAGCACTATGCATTGCCCATTTACAGAGCAATCAGTACAACATTTCATCAATCAGATGGAAATTATTCTGTATAGAGATTCCAACTTAACAGTTTACATGCACTCTGATCCGATAAGATGTGCGTTTACGAGCTCAAAGCATTTAATCAGAATAGACAGAATATAATGGAGGAAGAGGATCTATGATTGGTTAGATGCTATTTCACATGTGAAATGTGAGCCAATCAGTGGTCCTTCCTCTGCCAAAGACCCAATCGCTGAAAGTCCGAAGCAAAACCTGGTACGAGAGAGTTTACTTATCAGGCAAGCAATTATCAAGTTTTTTTTTCCTTTCATGTGTCGGCAAACATGCGGAGAAAGAATATATTTATTCCAGCAGAAGTGTTTCTATGGCTAATATTTATTTATTGAACAAAGTGTCAATGGTTGACACCAACGCTCAATTTTTATTTGAAAGTTCATTTTGGTTGGGCCGGGTCAGGTCAGTTTCAACTGAAGTGGTTCCATGATGCATTTTTATTCTGATTGGACTATTATTCTAATTATTATTGGAATATGTGCGTCCGTGTACAGTAAACACGCCTGCTGATTCATTCTTTGTTCATTCTTTGTGCTATTACTTTTGATCTAGTTCACTGACTTGTAGTTTATTATGGATTACTGTTTCTTTCAAGTCATAAATATAAAACACAGGAGTTCTACAGTATCTTTGGTGCAATAATGGAAATATTTAACAAAGTGATTAAAACTTGTCACCATAATCTGTATATAAAACAGCAGTTCTTCATGACACTTGTACTGTATGATTCCAGTGAGTGATTGTACATGAATTTACACAAACTCAGAAGCTCTCATACGAAATGAATGCTTTTCTCCAACTAACCAGATTTCCACGAATACCACAGTTATTGTTTAAATGCTCTAGCAAATGATTTGCGAATCAATTCATTCTTATCCAGCTGCATAAATTAAGCACAAAGGATTTGTCAAATGGTTTCAAAGACCTCTTGGCTGAAAAGGAGATTATAATTAGGATTTTCTGATCCTTATCAAACTTTCATGCTGCAAATCCATTACGCAGTCATAAACAACCGTACCTCAACAATGATATAATGGCCTCATGTTAAATAGCACTTATCTAAAAATTTAAATGGACAAAAAAGAAATCTGTACAGTCTCTTTTAGAGGAAGTGGCTGAGGTGACGTAAGGAAGTGTTTATTTCTGAGTCCGACTCATGAGACCAGGCCAACGTCACCATGCAGTAATCAGAACTGATAAAGAACACTTAAAAGCGTGTTAGGTTTGACCCCATTACCCAGAGAAGGACTGGCTCGGGTCTAACAAGGAATCGTTCGATGTAATTTATTTAGGGCTCAATTCACTTCTCCTGCTGAGCAGCAGCTCAGTTAATGAGTGGAGACGAATCTCAAGGGGAAATGATATAAAAAGAGGAAGAGGAGGATGAGATCTTTACATTTCTTTTTTCAAAGACGAAGCCAACTTCAGAAACAGAAAAAAAAAAAAAACAACAATTTCTATTTTAGCAGTGCATGTTACGTGCTCGCTCCTTTAAAATGTCATTTGATGATGGAAGTGAGAGGGCAAGGCGACTAAAGCAGAATGTCAGCCCTAATCGCAGATGCTTGGCGGGGTGGAAGGGCAAAATGAATCAGTGCAGAATTGAAGCAGACAGACAGACCTCCTGCCTACCAGTCCATTACCACTTCATCACTAGTCTTATCTAACATTATTATGCAAAGGCCACGCTGTTCCTGAACACTCATGTTTGAGAGCGAAAAAACAATTTTATCACTAGATTCCAGGTAAAAGTCTTGTGTAACGCGAGTTAATAATAAGCAGCTTCTGTGTTTTTTTTCTTTTATTCTGACCAAATAGACAGCAGCTCTGCATCCTTGGTTTCAATTGGATAGCATATCTGTGGCTGATAAAGTAGCTTAGTGATAAACAAGATCAGGGTTCTTCAACTGGTGATTCCAGTCCTGATGCAGCCCAGCTGAGTTTTTGAACTAATGAAATCTATATGAATAAAGGAATGGTTTTGTGGGTCAGAAATCACTCTTCCAATGATATCATTACATTTCATTGAAGGACCCAAAACCAGTGTCAGAAAATTTTATGTCTGTCTGTCTGTCTGTCTGTCTGTCTGTCTGTCTGTACGTATCTATGTAGGTCCAGCTAGATTCGGTCACAGCATCACACAAAACTGGCTGGACAGAATTTAATGAAACGTTGGCAGTAGTTCTGAATGTGCCTGAAGTTAAATCTGCACCATGAATAAAATCAAAATGTTGAGTAGAAGTGAAGTTATGAGCACGAATGTGTCTGGTTACGTCACAGCGTCTAGAACTTTTTGGACAAATATAGTCACTCAACAAAGCCAATCAACACAATTAAGTATTCCATGTATAGACATGCAGAAGACACAGAAACGACCATAATGCACCTTCAAGCCACGAAAATCATTATGAAACACAAACAAACGTGCGACACAGCAGGCTTACTCCAAAAAAAAGGCAAGTAGACTATGAAAACTGAACCTTCAAAGATGAATGGACAGATAAATAAATGTTTATTCTTCCTGTGGGGAGTTTAAAGCCAGTTTGTCTTGAATGAATATGTTAAGAAACTGTGGTGCTAAGAAAAAGCAGCAATGTGAGAGCGCAACTATGAGATAAAACAGGTGTCGTCAGAGCAAACATATCCGTCGCAGTCCGAGACGAGGGCATGTAAAATACTCAAACTGAGAGTCCAGGGTTATGAGCTAAAATCAAAAGGTTGAGTAAATGAGAAGGTATAAGCAGTGATGTGCCAGATTATGTCATAGCATCACGCAAAACTGGATGGACAGAATTTAATGAAACGTTTGCAGTACTTAGAAATCTGCCTGAAGTTTAACCTGCACTGTACGTGAAATTAAAATGTTATGAACAGTTCATGTTATGAACAGTTACAGTATGTGCCAGGGTTTAATAATCTACTTTTAAATAAGCTACTACTAATATATACACACACCTGCACAAATAGATAGTAAATTGAAAAGCTAAACTGATTATTTTTACTGGGATTAGTTAATTTTTGCATGGTGGTGTAGTAGTTAGCACTGTCGCCTTGCACCTCCAGGGTCCGGGTTCGATTCCCGGCCAGGCTCGATTCCCG
>JAQQZT010000002.1:22263649-22297550 GCA_030068275.1 Clarias platycephalus | reverse complement strand
AGAGACGGGAATCGAGTCTGGCCGGGGAATCGAACCCGGACCCTGGAGGTGCAAGGCGACAGTGCTAACCACTACACCACCGTGCCGCCTTCTTCATTTTAAATAAAATTTAATTAAATGATGTACATTTAATAACAATAATTAAAAAACAGGAATAAATCTCTAAATGCCCGAAAATACAATAAAAAACGCACTTGTTACAACCTCAGCAGCAGCCTCAATTCCCCTCTCGTCTGTTCAGTTATGTATCACAATTCTTTCATGTGCATGTGTTTCATTCACATCCCATGTGCTAGCAAATTAGTTGCTAAGTTTGGTTTTTAAATTGGAACAAAATCAGAAAAATCTAATCAGGATATTTATAGAATCATGATACTTACAAAATCGCAATACAAATTGAACCGTACATACAGTAAGTAAAAAACTGTCTTTCGGGTTGCTCCCATCAAGGGGTCGCCAAGGTAGACCATCTGATCCGCACACAACTTGGCACAGGTTTTACGCTGGATGCCCTTCCAGACTCTCATTTTACCCGGGCTTGGGATGAGCACTACATCAAGTGGCTGGGGTTTGGGCATCGGATAGTAATTGAATCCAGGCCTTCCGCATGGCAGGGGAGAAACCTACAGTACCACTGAGCCTATGAATCATGATCACATCCCAGGGATTCCTGTTCCTACTACTAATCACCGGCCTAATGATCGGCATGATCATCTGTCATGCAAACCTGTTTCTCACTGGTTCATTGCTTAAGTTAGATGGTTTTTATGTTTGAATGATTCATAGGTCACTGTGTGGCTTAACAAACAAAAACATGCCAAAAACGAGAGCCAAGAAAGTCCTTCATGAAGCCTGGAGAACTACTCCTCAACACTACATTAAAAGGAGATGAAAGTCAGTCTGGCTCTTTGGGAGCAAAATATGAAGAAACGAGGTGTGGCTCAGGACTTTTGCACATTATTGTATAAACATCGATGACTGTCGGTGAAACAGATACACTTTACTCTTATATAGAATACAATTTAGTATTATGTGCAACACAATGCAGACACAATGTTAATTTAGTAACAAATTAAATTGCATGCATGTTTTTTTTTGGTTGGGGGAAATGGAAAGACACCAGAGAACACAGAGGAATCCCACACAGGCAGTAATGTAAGCTCTGGATTAAACCTGTGGAACACAGGACACTCCCTGCTGCGCCAGTTCAAACCATACACACGATTACATTCAGTTATGCTATTATCATAGAGAACTAAGGCTTTTTTATCTGCCTCCAAGGACCTTCTTGTTGGCGATGTAGGCACCTCCGTGTTGTTTAATGTCGTCCTCTCAGATATATATTTTTTACATAAAGGCAATCTCTCCAAAGCTCAAAAGGAAGTGACGGCCTCCTGAGTGTGAGAATGCTTTCGACTCTCACGTCCCAGCAGCGACAGGGATTAGCCACCTCTATGCAGAGTCCATTCATTTGCCCGCGTTTCTCACTGGTTTCTGTTCCTGCTGTTTGTGTATTACTTTAAGCCGCTGTTGATAAAGATTCCTGCAGTTAATACGGCCCGGTGTTATTCTGTTTCTGTTATTCCTTCCGTGCATAGCTATGCGAAGTCCGCTGCCTCGGTGTCACATGCTATAATAAACTACCTGGATTCTCATCTCAACTCAAAGCACACATACCCTTAATAGTTCTGTTTACTGAATATGGACAGGATGATTGTTTTTGTGATTGTCAGGACAATTTCTTTTTTTTGTTCCTGTAACGACACTCTTTTGACATAATCTGGCTCCTCTCATGAGCATGACACCATTTATCTTTAAGTATGATAGAATGAATCATTTCAGGACAGCGAGTCCTTGCGGTCCTCTAACCCGGCACTTTCTTTAGCTCATCCAGTCCCAATCCATCCATAAGTAAACACCAAGTACGCATCACACCCACCTTAGGTCATACCCGAACAGGGGAAAAAAAACAACATACCACACACAGACAATTGCACGTGCATACATTATAAGCAAAGATTATAAAGTCCTCGCGGGAGCCAGTTTGAAGTGGCATGCCAAACAAAACGAGCATAATGTATTCATTTATCAGCACGCTTCTCAGCGTTTCGGTTTTTGTGAGGCCGCTCTGACGTTCCCATGTATGTCGTAGCGGCAGCAATGAGCCATGCATATTCGAGCAGCCGCCCGGGAGCGCCGAGCCAGGCATTCTGGCCGCATAACATCCAACCACCCAGCTCCAGGGTTCAGCCAAGTAACTCTTCACCGCTCAGTGGCCGGAATGACTAATAGATGCTTGAATATGTGAACTGGCTTTCTGGAGACGCACAGGGAGATAAAAGCGGAAAAACAACAACGGGGGAAACCGAGGAGAGGCGTCTGTTTCCACTTAGTTCTTCTGAGATCCACAACATTCCCCATTGTTGCCTGAAGAGGCCCGGCTGTGGACAAAGTCTTCATATCTTAAAAGGAAGCTGTAATTAGCTAAGTGACAACTGTGTGTGTGGAGTCAAAGCAAAGGAAGCCTGCTAGTGAATCCTGTCAGTCAGCTTTCCCTTTCTTCCTCTCTCCGGCATGTGCCGTCTGGACCGTAAACCGTGTCCACTCGCTTGGCAAGAAGTCCAGACGCCCTTTTCCGGGTGACTGGATCGTTAAAGAATCCTTCGCATATTTGTCCGCTTGCCCAGTTGCTCGTTGTAGCAGGTCACTTTGTTTTAGCTAGGAAAATGACGCAAGGAGACCAACTTTTTCACGATGGACCGGCCCGTCCGAAAGAAACACCACGCCAGCCAGGCTTCGCACGTCCATGCGAACAGAGCTGCACGCAATCAAATGTGCTGGCCTGTCAGAATTCCTCCTCACCCTTGTGTGAAAGGCAACAGCACTGCTAGCAGGAGGGAGAAATCCAGTCAGCACCAAGACTGCGGGTTTAACAGCACCTTTGTTTGTTTTTCTTGCCGTGCTCCTAGATGCGCAATTTCATGCGCAAAAAAACGGAGCACATTCCTGGAGATCACTTTTGTGTTTAAGCTCACACTTGCAAAAACAATCAGCGGGACCAAGAGTTCCAGTAAGGTTGCTGGCGTGCAGGAGGGCTTAAGCGGTTTAACAACCCTGAGGAAATCTTAAACCTAAACAATATCACGATTCTTAACATACGCAAGTCTAACATACACAATCATCCTTCGCTCCTAATACCTCGAAAAACGCCGCGGTTTAGGGTCGGAATTAAAGCACAGCCTCTGTGTAACTTGACACTATGCGCTAATAAGTGCATTGCAGCACGTCAAGCATGAACATACAAGAAATAAACCCAGATTTTAGCTCAACATTCCAGAGCCAGAGCCCGAAGGCAGTTAATCAGATGTATTATTAACATATTACTGACCTCAGCAAAAACAGTGACCAACCACAGGAAAGATGGAGTGAAAACAAGGCAGAAACAGACAGAAAGAATGTCATATACTAGTAGACTGTGTTATATGACATAACGCAGAAATAAATCTGGAAGCCTACATTGTATTTTTCCCTTTCTGTATATACACTACGAATAGCAAACAGGGATATGTAGGTGGGTTTGAAATGCGGCTTGATCGGTCAAGCGTTGCGTCATGGTACAGATCAGATACTGGAAAACACCAGCTAGTTATAATTACTATTTAACCAAATAGTATAGTGCAGCAAGAACAGCCAGCTCTAGGACATGTTCGTCTCTGTTAAGGAACTTTAAAAGCTTCTATGTGAAACCATCCCAATGGGGTTTCCATTTGGGAATCAAGTAGAACTGTTTTGAAGGGAATTGTTTTATTTGCATAAAGCTTTTAGTGCTTCTTGTCACACAGTAGATTTACAGAACTCTAGGGCGTTTTCACATTAGGTACGGTTGATTTGTACCATGCACTGGAACGACTGCTCCCCCCCACACTGCTCCCCCGCTGGCCAGTGCTCACATTGCTCTTTTGCTGCGTTCTCGGGTACACGTGCCTATTTCCACTCTCCAATACAGCAGATGGCAGTACTTGGTTTGTAAGCCTCCATTAAACACAAGAAAAAGAGAGAACAAAGAAAGTCTCATAACTTCCGTGCTATGTCTAATAGTATTGATGTTTCAGAAGAAAATGTCAAGACCGAAGCTCTTGCTTGACTAATGCTATTGAGGATGAGATTGACATTTCGAAGTAGACCGACGGCACTGATGACATCACATCTAAAGCGATCTACTTCCGTTTTTAGGTACGATTGCTTCCATATCTGGTTCATTGTTTATTTGGATCACGATCGTTCAGCTCGAGAACTGTATCCAAGAGGTGGTCTCGAGAACTATACAGCGTACTTGGGCGTGGTTCATGAGTGCAGAACGATTGTGTTCACACTGATCAAGATGAACCAGACTTTGGGGTCAAATGTTCTTGGAAACTATCCCTGATGTGAAAGCGATCATAGAAAGCTCTGTAAATTAAAAGCCATAGGTGATAGTGGGAGGAAAAATCATAAGCAAAAAGAATACCATTTACAAAAATTATGAATTTTTTTTATTAAAGCCAATAATGCTAACTCAGCCATTTTTGCACTCACAAAAGCACAGTGATACTGTATGTTCTCTTCCTTTCTTTAGTTATTATGTCACTGATTTTCAGGCCAATTATACAATTTGACGCCAATCATTCAAGATTCACATTCTTCTTAAACTTAAATGATTCGATTCTGAATACCAAATCCAGCTTGATAAATGAAGCCCATTGTCTCAAGTATATCACCAAACACATGCTGTTCGGTTTCTATTAAAATATGCTCAAATGAAAAGATTAGATAAAGTTCCTGCATTGTTGCTGTTGTTGTCACTCCAGCACTGCATGGGATCACATCCCTCACCCACGACCTCCTAAAAACTCCTTACTTTCACCACTACTACTATTTATATCAAGCAAACCAGACACATATGCAACCAGCATGTTCACGGTCAGTACTGGATATGGACAAAAAAAAAAAAAAAAAAGAGTGGAGGACAGCATGACACAGCGAGGCAGACGGAGTGTGCACATTCATTACAGTGCATTCCTCTTGGTCCTTTGAAACATGTGCAAGTAGTTCTGCCCATTTAAATCCAATTACGATCTGGCCCGGTTGTCATGGGAACTACCTGTGATAAACACCCCGGTGTGTAATGGCTCCAAACTATTTCCCAAATTATAGGCGCCCTCAGTCAACATGCCGCATTAGGCCTTGTCTCCTGTTGCTGCCCCTGATGGGGGTAGGGGACACCATTTTCAGAGAACACACTTGCTCTTTCTATTAGTCCCGCAGGCTAAACCCGGCTTCAACTCATTCATTGAAGGAAGCTCTGAAAAAACGGTCCCTGGCAGGCACCCGAGGCAAACACCTCTATAAACGTGTCCTCGATAAATGTCGCCAGCATTACCTCTACCGAGTCTGCACACAAAACTGGTTTCATTAACATTTTTCCTATTCCTATTTATTCCTATATATACAGTATATGATATATATATATATATATATATAGTGTATATATATATTTCAAAAGTTCCAGGCTTGCAGGTAATCCTGTCATATACTGCTTTTTAATATACAGTACTCTCAATATACTATCATGCAGTTTAAGTTTCATTACATTTGCCTTGCTCTCTCTCTCTCTCTCTCTCTCTCTATCTTTCTGCCTCTCAATTCTCGTCACCGCAGACATTTCCACAACCCAGCTAATCCACTGCAAAAATGCTCTACATTAAAGGGTCTACTCAGGATGTCTACATAAGGGATTTAGAGGAACAAAGATGGAAGTTCCCTTTTGAGTCTGGTCTGGAAACAACACTGGGTGTAATGCTCAAATATTTACATACACTTCCTAACCATAGAAATGTCACTCAGCCTACCGGAAATCCTCAGACCAATTTAAGTAATTCCTGTTACATAATATTTAGCAAACAGCTTATGTAGAATTCTTCTGGCAGAACATTGGTGTGCGAAATGATCTTAGAGACGGTTTAAATGAATTGAAAGCAAGTCTATTAGAAATAAGTGTTCATAAAAAGTGTTGTAATAAAGAGGATGGATCTGATACCAAGGATCAACCTCAAGCTGATACAAGCAGGAAAAAATCGTGGGTTGAATATGGGAGAAAAAAAACTTGAATCCAATCAACTGGATTTTGCAACAAATATCAGCGAATAGCTTGTAACCCAACGAGATAAAGCAGGTTAAAGTATGTTATGTGAGAACAACAGTGTCCACAACTATTCCAGTATGCAAGCTGTGAAGAAATAAACTGTCTGGCAAGAAAAACTCACCCTTTAAGCAGGGTCAAATTATTGGCGCGCATCCAGCAATGAAAACATTACAGATTACTGGAATGGGACTAAAAAACATCCAACACATTATTAAAAGTGGGACGGATAGGACGTGGCCATCGACATATCAGAATCGTGAATGAGATCACTTTAAGGCTTGGTGAAGTTGCATGGTAAAACATGGACAGAGGAAATCTACAGTATGTGTGGCCGCCACATGTTAGTGAGGCTACGTCCTGCTTAAATACCCTTTTTTGAAACGTAAAAACTTCAGATATAAAGAGTCTTGACTGTATTAGTTTCATTACATTTTTTTGTACATGCAGTTGCAGTTTTGAGACAAAAGTGAAATTCAATATTTAAAATGATGGCAATTTTTTGCTATACCACAATCAATATTTAATATGAAGACCTTTATTCCTTAAAAGAAAATCCTGCTGTATTCGGTTGTGTATAGAGTGAAAAAGACGACCTGCAGTGCTCTGGTGTTACTCGCTCAATCCATGCCTGCTTGATTGCTCCCTAAAGATCATGTACAGAAGATTGTTTTTTTTGACGGCTCTTGCCTTCTTCATCATCGTCCAACAGTTTCCTATTGGGTTAAGGACTGGAGATGACCCAGGCCAGGGTCCAGAAATTGAATACTATTGACACATGGTCAGTTTTTCACTAGATTTTAAGTTAATTAACCAGAACTAATTAGTCCAATCACATGCTTTGTGCACTTGAACCCGGGCCTTCCACATGGGAGGAGAGAAACCTACCACTGAGCCACACCAATGTCCAATTCTTTTAAGATCAACAACCACTGAAACCTGAGTATTGTTACTGGGAAGAAAACGGTATCATGCTTTAGTCCGGTCCAAAAAGTTTGTAGTAATAATTTCAAAAGGTAATGCGATTTCTCATACTGTGGAACAAAAAATTAAGTACACGGACTTCTTGGGCTTAAAACTTTATTTGTCACACACAAACTCACTTTTTTTTTTTTTCGGTCTATTAGCAACAAGATCGATTTCTTATTTTGCACAGCCCTGTCTATTGTCTCTCACTGTAGATCCATTAAGAAGAAATTTAGGTTTGAGCATCTGGTTAACTAATTACAAAAGCAATAAAGCATGTTCAGGTCATTTGTAATAATTTGCCTTTGTTTAACCAAATCTAATCAGTAGTTTAGCCTGCATAGTTTCTCTCACACGCTTTCTTTTTTACTTCACTCGTTCTCTCGCTGTTCGACAGATCCGCAGGGGGAAAAAAACAGACCTTGCATGAGCGCTGAGACTGAGCCATGGACCCTCAACTCTTCACTGGCTGTAAACCTACGAGCTGAGGTCCAGCTGTGCGAGCAGTGCAGCCTTTAGAACACTGGGTGGCTCTGTGGGCCCCACACCATGCTTCAGATTCACAAACACACACATACACACACGCACACACACACACATCGCATAAATATGCTATCCGGGCATGCAGGGATATCAAAGAGCACAATCCCCTCAGCGAAAACTCTTCTTGTGTGTGTCCAGGTCAAGAAGAACTACAGACTGCGAAATGTCCAAACAGCTCAGAGAGCGAGAGAGAGAGAAAAAAAGCAAGAGGATAAGATTTACACTTAGCTGGGGAATATACAACAAAATCCATTCCAGGAACAAAACTCTAACAATGGAAAAATACCTTTTTTTCCCCCTTCTCCTTTGAAGTTCAATAAAAGCAGATCTCTCTGTGCATGAGCGCTTGGATGCAGGAACACTGCTGGATGAGATTATACTTATTTCCACACCTGAGGAAAGGTTACACGTACATGAAAAAATTCTTGCTTTGACAGATTGGTTCTAGGCCAAGCTCATCTGCGTTATAGCCAGCTGAATTCTAACATGGAAAAGATGTTAATGATATTCAGATCCACTACCTAAACACTTCCTCCACCTACACGTCTTGCCTTTATTTGGAAACCCAAACAGCTTCCATGTGTATGTGTTTTCATGATGTACATGTAAACTCCATAAATTCTATAAAACATATATATGGCATCGTCCTAGTGCCGTTTGCCTTCACCACGGGAAGGTGTCCGAGTAGAAACGTGCTCGCAATCTTTTCTTCTGAGTCGTGCCACACGCACGCCTGCGTCTCTAAACTGTAACTTTGTATGGTCATAGGTTTTGACTAGGTGGAAAAAATGTCTGTTTGGTGCCAGAAATCGACTTTTGCTAAGAGTAAACAGCTTATTCCTACCTCCAGTCAGCAGAAACAGAAAGGAAGACGCTCACGTGAACAGACGCTAAGGAGCGCGTTTTATTTCGGACTGTGTATTGGCTCGCTGGCCTGAAATCGGACAGGGTTAAGTAGCTGCCGATGAGCGATGTGGAAGTCAGGGTGAGCGGAGACGAACGAATTGACAGCTCTCCCACTGGAACATCATTTTAAATATTAGCTTTCTCCTCTGTATGACAACAGAGAGAAGAACGCGTTCCACTGTTTACCTCCGTCGTGCGCAAGTCTTATCGGTTCCCCTGCTGCTTCCAAACAAGCTGGTTGATTACTGAGAACGCCTGCACTATTAAAGAAAAAAAACAGCTTTTTTTGTTGAGCTCCTTGGATACAGCCGGCTTTGCCTCAGTGCTCTCGGAGTCTTTGGAGCTTATATTTATCTAAATATGACTTTGGAGTAAATCACTAAGCTGTCTGGCCTTTAAAACCGAGCCCTATTTTGGAGGACGTTTGGCTGGATTCTGAGAGGCTTAGTTTCTCTGAAAACAATCCGCGGGCCGCTGAGCCACAGCTCGACGGTTTAAACGCTCGAGACGCGCAGCACTATTAGGCAGCTATTGCGGCCACCGCGACACACTACTTTACACCGCGGTATACAATTACTGTAATTATCATTTAAATACTAGTACCGCTTGTGCATCTTGCACTAAAGATGTATAAATGTCTAATTACAATGGGGATTTGGTAAAACATTGGTCATAATGATGCACTTTAGAAGTGCTGATGAGAGATTCATCGTGGTAGCTATAGTCGTTGCCGGAGTCACATGGAGGCTCAAATCAAACGGCTTGGGTTTTTGTGGTAGCTCGGAAAGCCTGGTCCTGCTTCCCATCTGGAGTCCGGCAGTCCGAGTCAAAAGAGGCGCAAACCAGACGGAAGATACCCCGCCCCGCATGTGTGGAGGCTGATTTGTTTCTAATAAAGAAGTGCAGTGAAAAGAAAAACAAACTCGCCAAGGTGGGGGTTGACATGCGGGAAAAACAGAATTGCTGGTGATATGAAAACAAAGCGCGGGCGAACATTCTCAGAAGCGAAGGGACACGCGAGCCAGAAGGAAGCTGGCCTGAGCCCAGATCTTTATGGCTGTGCAGACATCGGGGAAGCTTCAGGCCTGATCAATCAAAAACATCCCTGAGAGGTGATCATTACGCTGTGACAAGTTAACTGCTCGCCTCCGCCAGAATAATCGAGTCCAGAGAAATTAAAGAGAAAGCGAGAGCTCCGAATTGACCGTAGGAGGATTCGCTAAGCGCAACGCACCCATTTTCTCCTAAATCACAACAATCACACGCAACCTGAGCCCAGCGTAATAGCAGGGGCGGAGCCATAGCTCTTCCTGACTGAAAGACCCCACAGTCGAACCTAACCAGCACACGGGGCCTGACTGCACACAGGAAGAGGAGTTAATATGGAGGCTTGCTCTGCTCCACCGTTAATAAATCGAAGCAGGCATGCTCATGGCCGAGCTCTCATTCTTCATTTGCTTCCCATTATCCATCGGTATGGAGGTATGAGAGCGCAGGGGCGGGAGGAGGAATCTTTGGAAGCTGAACCAAACCAACTCCATGCGCTGCATGTGTGTGCGTGTCAGAGTACGTGTGCGTGTGTAAAAAGCAAATATCTTGGCCTGCGCTGCGCAGAGACTATAACTGCAACCACACGCTTTCCTTCCAGGCAGACGCAGAGAGCTGCGCTACGCACACGCTGACCACAAATGGACCGTGGCCAGCTCTCGTGACCCCATGACGCCCACTGTTTCTCCTTTGCTGCCTCCCACTGTCCCAGCCTGTCTCACTAAACCTGGGCCTGCCACAGCGGGGTCTCCATCACCCACCCAGACCACCAATGTTCCACTTCCCCTCACCTCAGGCCCCTGTTTTAGGGAGATCACGCCCGTTACCTTTCCCTGACCCCTGCTAGCATAGGTCAGAGTTCGTTTGTTTTTTCTAACTCCGTCCCCCAACCCTATACAACCCTGGTTACTGAAAGACTATCGACGGTTGCCAAAGAAAAGAAGAAGGAAAAAAAACATCAAAAGGTATCATTTAAATAATAGTGAGAGGATAAGAAATAAGGCGATTTAGTGTATATGCCTAGCATTTCTTTATCCTTTTCCACTGCTTCACAACAGCCTGCAGCCACAGCGAACAAGTTGTGATAAATAAGAACATCACTGCCAATAATGCTTCATGAAACTGCTAGCGACAAAGAGGAAATGAAACCATCATTCCTGCTGATTGTTTCTATAAAGGCCCGGCTATCCACCGAAGAAATATTAAAGGCTGCTCAGTGAGCTGTGGCTGACATAAAAGGGAATTTCATGTCTGTAAACCGAGTCCTGATCACTGTAATCATCCATGTATCAAATATCATTGCAAATCAAGTGCGCTGGAGTGCTAAGACATCAGCGGGATCTTCCTAGCAACGAAAGAAACAGCGGCAATGTGACCTCGGAAACAAAGTGCTACTCAGAAAAAAAGTTCTAGAAAGCTTTAAAAGCCCCAGAGTGACTCACATGTCACCTATTCCTCCATTAACGCAGAGCAACCCAACATTAATGCTTTAAAAACTTAACCCCTGCTCCTGGCCTAACCTGAGCCACTTCTCTTCGATCACAGAGAGTCGTAAATTTGGAAATAAAGGCGGCCAAACCATTAAAACACACAAAAAAAAAGTGTCGTTCGCCCCTCATGATCGAACCTAGAGCAGGGAAATGAAATTCATCAACAGGAATCTGGTTCATCCAAGCCAAACATTCCCTGTAACACACCTTCACCACACTGAGTGGAGCCGTGTCACGTTACGCCAGGCCGGGCCCTCGGCCTGTATAAAGGGGCCACATCTGGAGTAGGAAAACCGCAGCCAATAACAAAACCCCGTTCTGATGACGTCCTCTTTAAACAGCATCGTGGAGAAAGCCAAATATTTGACTGAGCTCCCGCCTAGGACAATGATCAAAATTAAGACAGCAGGGAAGTTTGACCGCTGTTTTGATTTGTCTTTTTTCCCCGAGCCTGGAATATCAAAGAAACATAAACTTACAGGCGGCCCAGCTTGGGCGTGGACTGGAATAGCAGCTCTGGCAGAACCTGCAGCCGGTTCCGGTTCAGGCGCCTGTGAGGAGAGAGAAAAAGAGAGAGGGAGTGAGATAGAGGGCAGGAAAAGGACGAGTGTCAGAATCGTCAAAACAAATGAGAAATGTAATGCAAGACGAACATTAAAGGCACTGAGGAACAGTGTGGGAATGACCTTTTTAGAAAACATAGATCAGTTTTGGGGGGAGTGGGGTTTGGTTTTTGTGCAATGACTGATGGAACTTGAGCGTGCTCAAGATGGGAGAGGAGGGTGAGAGGCACAGACAGAGCTCAGGACTGTTTGACGTCGCATGCTGACAGAGAGCGGATACACACAAACATCTGCCGTAGCACGCAAAACAGAGATCAATGGGAGAACAGGGCAAATATAAACGACACTTAGACAGACCAATCAATCTTTGTGATTAGAGCAATCAGCCAGGTCAAACCTGCCACTGAGGCCAAGACCACGGAAACTGGCCCACGGCAGCATCAGGGGGTCAGGGATCACAGCTGCGCGAGGCCGCTGGGAAATGGGATGTGTTCCACAGAAGACGGCACAGGTTATCTCCTGCAGCAAGCCATAAAAAGCTGATATCCCTCATATGAGCCTCCACAGAACCAGGGCTTTCAAGACGACCCTTACAGAGGGTTTTAATCAGCGGGTGAGGGGATAATAGTGACCCAGAAGGTCATAGGACTAGTATGCAGGCATGCGTTGGAGAAACGATTCTGGCATCTGTGCACTATTTTACTCCATCCAAATGCTAAGGAACGGGGATTCTCTGGGTCGTATCAGCTTTCAGCACGGTCCCTTAAGCCTTAACCCCCACGTTTCTCGAGTTAGGCCTGACTAGGCGAGGCAGTGTTGTGGTTTTAAGGCCTTTTAAGGGTACAAGACAAATTTGAATCTGGCTTGACGCAGGCTTTGGTGCCCAACAAACTCTGCCCAGTGTAGATTTTTCAGTCTTGCCAAAATGCAGTTTTGGCCCATAAATCTAAACCTGTGAAAAAATATACAACCTTAAAAATTACGTCGTTTGGTTTAGGCTGTCCAAGACTGTCTCGAGATTTTCTTCTAAGAAAACAAATTAACACTAATGTTCCAGGACTTTACCAACAGCTTATTATCTTTTCACATGAATAAAAGCTGCTTCAAATACAATCACTGAGCCTCATTTATCAAACCGAATACGAACAATTTTATTCATAAATCATTTATACAAGAAATGTGGTTTTCATGAAAATACAGGTCGTTCAGGGGGAAAAATGTTTATATCCTAAGAGAGCTCCTGAGTTTGTTTGAATTTATATATAAAAGGACTCACTAATATGGAACATAGCTGAAAGGTTTAAAACTGTAGAACTAGCAATTTACTGTGATTTTGTGTATAGATTACAGTGTCAAGGTTTAAAACAGCCCACTTTAATGAAAATTTTTCAACATACATGCATGAGTGCATAAATGTAAGAGAATCAGTGTTTTCAAAAGTTTCGCAAATCCTGTGGGATTTTTCAACTACAGAAACATTTAAACACTTTAGGGCTCCAAATGGCAACTGAAATGGTCGCCAATGCGTCTTATTTAAAAAAGATTTTATCCTTAATTTAGTCGTGTCCAATTCCAAGTCAAGGCAACTACTACAAGTCCGAACACTATCACGTGTTTCCTCCGAACCATGTGACGCCAGCCGACCGCATCTTTGCGAACTGCTCACTCACGCGCCGTTGATGGCGGCGTAACACACTCGGAGGACAGCGCTATCCACAGATGCATATGATTGGCTTAGAGCCATGATTGATGTGAGATTCCAGAGTGCTTCCAATCCCATTAATCAATCAGCTCTCTCCAGGTCCCCGGCTGTGGGAGGCTATAGCATCACCTGGGAATCAAACTAGCGAACTAGGGTGAGCACTTTACCACAGCACCACTCTGGAGCCCGCACGTAGTGTTTTTATCGTTTCTACGTTTAATAACGAGAGTGCTCACGAACATGAGACAGTTTATCAAAGCATTCGACTGACATAAGCTTTTTGAAAGTGCTCTTTCAAATATCTGTATATAAGACTTGCAAAACAACAGGAGTGACTAATTTAACACTAATTTTATAATTGGTATTAAATTTATTAAGAATTTCTCCCTTTTTTTTAATTTTTTTTTATTGTGAGCTTTTGAAACTCAACTAGTGCCATGCTAACTAACACGTGTAATGTAGCTTAGCTGGCTACCTAGCCAATGTTAGTCGAGTAACATCAACAGCTGGCAAGAAAACTAAATGGCCGAATGAAAAATCTTTGACTTTTTCCTCACTCCCAGTGCTGCTCAGTGAAAGTTCTCAGGTACATTAATCACAGCCAGACTCATTCAGTATTCAGTCATCCTTATCAGATAACGCTAGCAAAGCACAGCTAACTTTCTTGTACCCTTGGCTCCAGCTTAAACAAGTGGTTACATGAGTTTATCTGGTTTACATTATGAAAAGAGTTCAATTTTAGCTCCTAAAAATTTGATTGAATATTTATCATTTAGGATCAAAAAGCTTGTAAAGATTTATGTTTGTCCCGAGCACTGTACTTTATTTAAAAACTTTACTAAAAATCCAGGGATTACATGGAGGATGATGTTGATGTTGCCACAGTTGTTCAGATCAGACTGGCGAGGAAACGCAAAGCTTTAAAATAAAGAAGGTGGAATTCCTAATGTGTGTGGCAGGCGCAGGAATGCGCTGTGTAAAACCCAGGCAAACACAAGAGCTAGGAAGCAGATGAGCACGAGATGTTTTCAGGGGTGGTCAACAAACTCACACATGCCCGCTCACGGCAGTGAAGGCAGATGGTGCTCCGATTTGCTTTTTCTAACCACACTGAATGACGATGAGCAAAGGTTTCGCTCACATTCTGATGGAACCATACACAACTTCACAGGCAAGAGAAGAACTCAAACAATTCACACACAAACTCAGAAAATCACGGACAAAGCCAGTCCCCAGACAGCTGTGTAGTTTTCCCTGACCTTGTCCATCTGTAGAAATGGCCTGATTGTTTGGCTTGACCTGGTGGTCAACTTCTCTCAGAGGTGTTAGGATTCTCACCGGGGGAGAGCAAATGGAAGTCTCCCTCATGGCAGGGAGCAAATAAGGATGCTGTCTTTTTTTTTTTTTTCTTTTTTTTTTCATTGCACTTGAAATGACAGTTATTTAATTAGGTCACCTTAAAAGTTAGAAGCTTCGGATATCCAGTTGTGTGCAAAAGTCTTTCGCCTCCACTCGTTTCTTCATATTAAGTTAAATTAAATGTAACTTAATATAGATTAAGGTAAAGAAATCGAATCAAATGTTTTAGTGTGACAGGCTGCAAAGTGTCTAAAGACGCAATAAAAAAAAAAAGGTTGTTCATGTAACAACCTCAGCAGCAACCTCATTTCCCCTCTCGTCTGTTCCAATCACTCAGCATTCAGCATCACCAGTACAGTAATCCTTATCATCTGTCCTTATGTACACCTGTTTCTCACTGGTTCATGCCTTAGATGATTTTTCATCGCTTGAATGATTCGTAGGACACAGTGTGGCTTAACAAGCCCTTCAGGAAGCCAGGAGGACTATTCCTCAAGGCAACATGAATAAAAATACAAGAATGTCTGACTCTTTGAAAGAAAAATGTGAAGAAATTAGAATGCGTTAAGACTTTTGCACAGCACTTAAGGTACCTAATGTGTATTTTGTGACACACGATGAGGAATCCTTTTTATTAAAAAAAAAATAATAAAAACTCTTTGTTTAAAGATATAGAAATACATTTGTTTTGAGTGCTTTCTCTGTACAGGCATGGTTTAGATTCTGATGCTTGTACTTACAGTCTCTCCAGCTGTTTGAGGTCCTGGAACGCTCCTCTTTCAATCACACTGATCTGATTGTTCTCCAAATGCCTGTGGAGAAAGAACAGCTTTATAATCCGATCCAATGCAGCTACAACACAATAATTACCCGAGCTAATTTGTCAAAATAAAAAATAAAAAGACTATCGACGAAAAGGGCCTCAGTGAGCATGGATTTGTCTTGTCAGCCGATAGATCTATGATAAGGTTATCAGGATCTTGATTTGCCTCTTCGGTTACAATAGTCGGACGTGGCAGGAACGTGCTAGTGATGTGATGTCAGACATGCCTGTGAGGTCCTGGCATGTAGGTTTGGTTTGCCCCTTTACTCTGAACACCATGTCATGTTACTGGGCCCCTAAAGTTTTCCAGATGCATTACAAAGGCACTACATCTCTATGGCCAATTCTTGTTTAGATTTGCGTCTGTCGGAATTAGAGCCAACATGCAGTGACGTGCCTGGGAAGCCCCAGCAGTCTGCCACGGACTGATACCCTAGCGCGACTATACGAGAAATCAGGCAAGGCCGGACTAAAATATCCACAGCCTCTAATTTGTATCTTCGCTCCAGCCTTTTTTTTTTTTTAAATGTTTATACACAAGGCTGTTTTGGTCAGACTGAGATGAGTAGGTAGGTTGAGAAAGAGTGAGACAGACTTCTCGCTCAGATCTTGTGTAATGCGGGTGAAAAATATAAACGGTTTCATGCACCAGATGGGGAAAGAAATTAAAATTAATCACCTTCAGTCATCTGCATTCTTTGCTGATAACAAACATATTTGATAGCTTATGCCTCGAATAAGGCTAAGAAATGAATACGATTCGGGCTTATTCTTACAAATGAGGGATCAGTCCCATACTGGTTTATGTATTGGCATTAAAAGCAATTTTATTCAATCTCCTCCAGATGGACTTTGGTGAGGCAATGAGGAATAATAGATGTTTCTTTTGCTTCAATTCCTAGCCACTCGCCCTCGACGGTATTAAAGTGTGTTTTAAAAACATATGGGACACAGGCGAACACCTATGCTTCACAGGGATGAAAAAAAATAAAATGAAAGGAGGGAAAGTTTCTCTAATTGAGCCTGAGCTAACACACGTGGTATTTAATAAGTATGTGGTGTTAAATAGTTCTTGGCCTTAGCGCTAACTAGGCGCAAGTCGTATGGGAGACTCTGGGTCTGCACACCAGGCATTACCCTTTAAGGTTTCAGCTGCAAATGTGTGTGCAGGCTAGCCTCCCGTTATCAGATAGAGGGGATCATGGTACCAGCTTTTCAGAACGATAACTGGAAGGGGGTCTTGTGTGGGTCCCTGGGGGTTAGCGCAAAACTCTAAAACTGTTATTTTATTAAGATACACCATGCCAGCCTATCTCTACTTGTCATCATTCATTTATTTTCTCATGTTTATTTTTACCTCCATGCCACTCCCGCTTTACAGGCCCTCGCTCAGAACTGAAACAGCACAGAGAACTCAGTGATTGCCGTCATTAAGCTCCTAACACACTTGCTCTGGCAGCGTGCCGCCCACTAGACAAACTCAAGCACGCCGCATGGCAGGGCCGAGACCAGCCGTGAGCTGTTTATTTTAGATCAGCGCAGCCGATGTGTAAAGTGCGCACTTCCGTGTCTCTCAGACTTCAGAACAAGTTTAAAGCCTGACTGAACATGATACGGTGACACGTTGAGTAAAGGAGGCCGTGGTCAACAGCGTCGGATCGACTCAGATTAAATGTCCGGGTGCATTATTATGATGTGTGCTACATAGTAAACGTTTCCTGCACTATAACTGCACCACATGGAAGGTTTTGACAGCTTCACGCTTCGGGATTTTTATTTTCGAAGGCTTGTGAAAAGAGCCTTACAGAACTCGGAGGTTTTTGAGTCCGGAAAAGTCCACCTTGGTGATCCGGGTGATGTTATTCCTGTCCAGGTCTCTGTTAGAAAAAGAGGGGGGGGGAAGAGAAAAATTTAGTTAGCTTTTTCACCGTCGTTATCACAATCACTGTTCAAGTTCTTAAACTCCCGTAAGAATTCTAGACCGCCAGATGCCTGAACAAACGTACTCGGATGTCAGAGTCTGTCAGGGCACATTACTGCAGCCATGTGGATGTTCGGTTCCGAAAGTAAGGCAAAAACTTCTCAGTCCACGTTCACTGAACCACCTTGCTCCAAATACCTATTCTTTATTTTGACCCAAATCCTTCAAGCAATATCGATAATAAATACTGGTATAACTTTGTGCGATGCTCTCAAACCACCACCAAACCAGTTGAGCCACATAACAATAATAACAATAATAATAATTAAAATCCCAGTAACAGCACTAGGAAAACTGTAACAGAAAAAGCGAAGCTACAATAGATTCACTAATATGACCAATTGAATAATCAGTATCGTTATGAATAGATCGATTTCCAAAGAGCAATCCCAGGATCACTATTTAGGATCGATGCACACATCTCCAGTTCCAGTTCAAACCCACATTCAGTCACGCACACTAACACGTAGTGCATAAACAGAACGGTCTGTTCCAGCCGTCATCCACCAGCAATCTGCAGCATTCGAATAAGACCTAGATGGAATCAATCATATTGCTTTTGCTTTTAATTACAAAAAAAAAAACAAGCCAGATGATTTGTCAGTCATGACTGTGTTCAGGCAGTGCAGAACTTTTGTAATCCTATGTTAGAGGAAATGCAAAGCAAGTCAGAAGTATAAGATAAACAGGTTATATGTATAAATATCGTGCTCTGCTATGATTATAATGCATCTGAGAAGTTTGACTTGTCTTGTTTCCAGGTAATTACCTTATCTAGATCTGTACCGCATATCTATACATATCTATACAAATACTAAAAAATAAAGCCGAACTAAAACTGTGCATGAAGTTCTTATAGACAGCACTGTAGGAATTAAGGCTTAAGAACACAGACACACGCATACACGCACATATATATATATATACTTATACAGGCCTATCTCCAGTTGGCCAAGTGTGGTTCACATAATATAAATAAACATTTATAAATCTGATTTAAGGCCATATTGAATTTCAAAAGACTTCCCCCTACTCCACAAAACGCACATCAGGGGCACTAATATGAGCCATATTGTAGACATATTATAGTGCACAGGCACTAAGGAGACATGACATACACTAACCAAAGCTCTCTCTCTCTCTCTCTCTCTCTCTTTCCCTCTCACTGTATCACTATCCAATCCTCTCTCTCTCTCTCTCTCTCTCTCTCTCACTCTCTCTCTAAAAACACATTCTTTCGCAATTTCTCTCTCCTTATACATCTATATTCTACTTCAGCCAAGCCGAAAACGGATCAGCCTTTCCCAAATGCACCAGAATGACGTCTAGCAATGTAGGTTTTAACATAACACATGAGCTACTCAGGAAAAGGCTTGTGAATGGAAATTTGGACGCCGGCCTATCCATCATTTTTGGTTATGAGAAAAGAGTCACGGTGCATTTTGTGTAATCTGTCCTCGTAAATCCTAAGGTTTCATAGCCATAAAGGGGTGTTTGAAGAGAACGTGTTATACAAATGAACGGCTTCGGGGCTTTTATGCAATTATTTCTCACTTTCAGCTCATTTGCCAGTATACCTGTTAATCTTAACTCCTTAAATCTCAGTTATTTCATGTAAATCATATTGTTTTGTAAATACTATAAATTATGCGCTGCAATTCAAACTATCAAGAAATGAATACAGTTCGTTTAATGCATTGAGCCAATTAGTCCCGGCTTTTTCGAATTCATGATTTCGAATCCCCCGTTCGTTTTTTAAGCACTGTTATTCGCCATTCCTGTCTGGTCCGTTCATCTCCTCGTTCTTCCTCTCACCAGCTCAGTGTGATGAATCTAAAAGCTTTATCTTTCCTGCCTCCTTTTCTAAACTGCCCTCTCTGTTAATCCAGCCATCCTTCTCTCTGTCACTACGCTACAGTATACGTACAACGACCCGGGGAGTTAAAGCAAGAGCTGCCGCTTCCGAGTCCTAAAGTCAATTTGACAAGGTGGAGGTTAGAGATAAAGCTGCCCCCCATCGCCTATTGTTCCCATTCATATTGTTCCGAAAGGGATAATGTGACAATCTGAATGGCAGGTGCTCTGCTCTAACAGTGTGTTGTTCCCCCTGAGGCTCAATCTCCACATGAGGTCATTAAACCAGCAGGCTAAACGTGAGCCATGGCGAGGCTGCGTGATGCAGCATGACTTTAAATCTTTAAATCTCACACGGCAGTTATAGTAAATAAAAGGGAAGCGCTGGAAATGTGCATTGATCCGCGGTAAGACGATGATTCATCCGCAAGATCACTTAAACCCTTAAAGTCATGGCAGAAGAATGTTTATGAAAACACAGAAGCAGGTTCGAGTCCCTCTATAGAATCCACAGCACACCCCGCCGCAATCTCCTGTTATTTCCCCTAAAGCCGACGTGTCTGGTCTGCACCAAGCGCGTAGGTATGCTCCATTTCCTCTGCAAAGCTTCGGAACGCTGTTTGGAATCCTAATCGAGGTGCTCCCCTTGGGTTTGGACCGCCCCTGTGGGTGGCTTTTACTCGGGAAATATTGAGATTCTGGCAAGATGCGACCCAACCTCCCTCTTAAACCACGTACAGTTGGGTTTACTCAAACGATTTCAATAATTTCATTTTCTTGAGTCGTTTCAATTTTGTAAAAATACTTATTTTATAAAAATTAAAAATGTTATTTTAGTATAGCAGTTCTGATGAAAGTCTAAACTTTCTCTGGTGATATCATTCAGCCTAAAATAAAATATGGTCCTAGATTTTTTTTTAGAAAACAAGTCGATACTGTCATTTTTCACAACGTGATACTGTCTACTAGGGATATACAGCCTTAAGTCTTGAGAGCCACCCCTCATTTCTTCATAATAAATTAAGTTAAATGATTGATTGTAATTAAATTCAAGAAATACCATCAAATGTTTTACTGTGACAGGCTGCGAAGTGGCTAACGATAAAATATTTTTAAAAATGGTTGTTTATGAAACAACCTCAGCAGCAACCTCATTTCCCCTCTCGTCTGTTCCAACCACTCAGCATTCAGCATCACCTGAAGACAGATCATCTGTCATCATCTGCACCTGTTTCTCACTGGTTGATATCTTAAGTTAGATGTTTTTTTATGCTTGAATGATATACAGGTAATAATATTCCTCTGAGTCAGAACTTCAGGAAGCCTGGAGAATTATACCTCAAGAAAACATTAAAAATATAAGTGTGGCTCTTTGGAAATAAAATATGAAAAAATGAGGGGTGTCTCAAGACTTTTGCACAGTGTTATAACTGATAATGAGCTTGTTATTCAGAATGACCTGAATGTGTTCTAAATGACTACAAACGCAGATAAAAATAAGTGTATTATTATTATTATTATTATTATTATTATTAATCTTCATACTGAGGAAAAAAAAGTTTTAAACGTTTTTTTCATACAGTTTGGAGTTTGGAAGGGCGAGCGTAAAGTGTTGCCAAATTTTAGGGGGAAAAAAAAAAATCCAGCAAAAGCTCTCTACAAAAACACTACGAAAAAATAATTATTGCATTGGACAAGAGAGAATTTTTTTCTTCTTTATCTACATCTTTGGACACGAAAGGGGTTTGCAATGGTGCGCACACATTTTGGATATTTCTCTATACAGCCAGCACGTACTCTGATGGGGTCTCCCAAGAAGAACCATTTAATGAATTTCAAATATGCTTCATTGCCTTGTACTGTACTTTCACCGCTGAATGTCTGAATTGTTATTTTTAAATAGAACCTTAAATTCCAGGAAATTCACACATTATGCATTATAATGATTCCGAATTTGAATATAGATAAGAATATAAGAAACAATAAACAGATGCAGATAGGGCCCTTACTGTCTATTGTCACTTAATCAGTCACATCTCATCAGATGTATTTTTCCTGCTAACTCTCTATAAGGTACAAAAGATATCGAGTAGACCTATGGAGGTGCCCGTGTTTTAATATGATTCCTATCACCACCTACCGCAACGCTCTCCTGTGCTCTCATAGTGCTGAGTGCTATTTGTCTTAGGCCTTGTTGAGGTAGATGGCACCCTGCTGCAAGGCTTGTTTGTTCGCACTTGCGCCAGATCAAATAGAGTGGTTTATTACCCCGCCACGTACGGAATAAAAGATCGCCCCCCTCGTCTTTCATCTGCCAGCAGCGGAGCATCATGTGGTCACCACACGTCTCTGCTGGGCATGAGTCCTTTAAAAAGGACACTAACTAAGATGACTACGTCTGTTCTGCACAGGATCACTGCTGTCTACACCATCGATGCTAACATTTGGTTTAAGTTTTGACTTCAGCAACATTCCGCAATCCAGAATCCAGAAAACATTCCGCTTTGTAACTTCACATTGGTCTAAAGTTAATGTTAAACTAACACAATGTTGAATTCAATCTGACTTAATTAGCTCATGGGGTAGGATGTCAGAGCGAATTGTTAACATCGCAAATCAAATCCGAAAAGATGATAACTGATGACTGCTCCGAGAGTTCCTTTTCAAATCAGTATTGTAAGCGATCGTATCACAACCCACGAAGGAAAGCATCATCATCAGAACCTTTGGCAGATACTGTAAAAGAGTGAATGTGCCAGTAAAAGGTTAGACTTCTCATTATATCTGGCTGGGGTTTGTCTTAGGGAGGCTTTTGTTTAGTAAATATTATCATTCCCATATCATGTCGCTGCATTCCTGGCTAGAGGAAGCTCTCAACACATTAAGCAGAGCAGACAAAAAAGAAATGAATTGTTTCATATTTCCTTTGTGTCTGTTTACTCTCCAGATCGTCCATTTCCAAAAACACTGACAGACGATGGCTCAGACAGCCAAACGGCACAGTCTTCGAAATTCCTAAAACCAGCAGAAAGGATCCGTTAAGGGGCGACAAGGCATTTCCGAGACTTCTCGGCTAAAGGCATAAATGACAGCTAGGCCTCACAGGACCCATCCATAACCCAGCACGCCGGGAGCAGCCTGGAACAAACTGAAAACAAAGGAAAAGAAAAACACCGGTAGGAACAAATAAAGTGAGTGTGGCATACGTCGATGGACGTCATCGCAAGGGGGAACAGCAGAAGCAAAATAAACCCTGAGCGTCCTGACCATATTTAAGAGCGGCGGCCCTGCCAGAACTCCACAGCTTCTGTTTATTCAGCAGGAGGCTTGTTTAAAACCAGGCCAGCTCCTGGTTCAACGGATGGATCATGTAAATCTCATCAAAGCTGAAAGGGTCAGCTCCTGGATCTGACGAGGACAACGCTGCTCTGAATTCGAACCGCTCAGGCATGGCAGCATCCTAGTGGATTACTAAGAAATTCCAGCTTGATCCTTTTGTTTAACAGGTTGCTAGATGCAAACCATTGTGTTCCAGGCCCTGGTTTAGCTTCTATTATTGTGAGAAAAAGCAAAACATGCCAAGATGTATCCATATGTGCGGAGTCTGAATAAACGTGTCGCATCCAGCTAGGCTGAAAATGACAGGAATGATTTGAAGTCTGGGTTGTTGCTTAGGTGACAAATCTCCCATAACAAAAGCAAGACCTTGTTAACCTGAGACTGTCGCGATGCATGCACATGATCAAACCCAGTCCCGGATTAAAGCATGACACACAATTGGAGTCCAGTACAGACCCCGATGTCCCTCCTTTTCATTGGGACCAAAATCAAGGACATTAACGACTTCGACTTGTAGTTTCCAGCCAAAAGTCTTTCCTTAAAAGCATACAATCCCTATTGCCAGACCTGGCTAAGACGCCCGGTTCCTGATGTTTCCCAGAAGTCCATGCCCGCAAGCAGAGCCAGCAGCTGCCTGGCAGGCTGCGCTACAGCCGTTCACCAGCGCGCAGTTTTCACACATGCTGCTCTTATGTCGTGCCTGGGTCAGGAGGACACCGAAGACCACAAACCCAATTCCTGACCAAGCGACTGTTAGCTCAAACCTCAGCACAACAAATATACACACATGCTTCTCATGCCTCTCAGCTGCACCAATTTCTGACCGAAATAGAGCTCCGCAATTTGTCTCCATTTGATTCTTTATATATAGTGATTATTATTACTTGTTTTTGTCATTATTGTTATTATTGTTATTATCTCCCTATTAATAAAACTTATTCTTATGGTTTTCCATTAGGAATGTATAAATTATAGGAATTTTAGGAATACAGGGCTTGATATAAACTACTCTGCCAAAAAAACGTCACCATTTGGATTTAAATAAGCAAATAGCCTTCGATTGGACAATGCAGCGATTGATATGCTTTAGTTGGCAAGAATTCTTTTAACCTTAACTGTAGCTTCTCATTTCCTTAACAGCCATGTCAAAATACACATCGCATGAAACTCATACCCAAGCATCAAGATCAAGCAAAGAAAACTAATTAGGAGATTGCTGAAATTGCCTGGAATTGGGTTAAGAATTATCCAACACATTACTAAAACACACAAGGATAGTGCTGACCTGTAAGGTTCTAGGAACACTCACTCACTCACTCACTCATCTTCTATACCGCTTTATCCTGTATTCAGGGTCGCGGGGGCCTGGAGCCTATCCCAGGAGGCTTAGGGCACGAGGCAGGGTACACCCTGGACAGGGTGCCAATCCATCGCAGGGCACACACACACTCACATACACACACTCACTCACACATTACAGGCAATTTGGGAACGCCAATGAGCCAAACCTGCATATCTTTGGACTGTGGGAGTCGAACCCAGACCCTGGAGGTGCATGGCGACAGTGCTAACCACTACACCTCCGTGCCGCCTTGTTCTAGGAACAAATATAATTTTTAAAAAAATAATCAAGAATGAACGTGATCATTAAACGTTTGGTGAAATAACAACGTTAGAAAGCACAGCTTTGTTTAAGACCATTTCTGCACACGCTAAATGTGAGGAGAACTGACAGGATTGGGACTAAACAGCTGTGTGGCCACGAGAAAACCACTTGTAAGTGAAGCGAATGTGAAAAAGACTTGCTAGGCAACATAACGTTTGGACTTCGCCGTTTTGCAGGGCTGATGAGATTTATGCTAATCTGCCTGTGTAAACTCCTGATACACATGATTGGTTGATTAGATAACATACGACGACAAATTGTTGAATTGTAATCAAAGATGCAAATATATTAGTCTACATGAAAAGCTTAGAAGGGGATTATAATCATGTAATTATTTCTTAATTGCATTCTGTCTACAGTTAACTAGCTAGCTTGCCAGCCATATGCCATCATTCTCTTCGCAACCAAAATAATCGACTAAGCTGCACGTTGACTGACTAATTAATTCAGGTTTAATTAGTAGCAGAATCTTTAACGAAATATATATACATATATATTTTCGAGCTAAAATGACTAAACCAACAGATGCCCATATAAGGGAATGTGAAGATCCGAGCCCATTCGAGAACCTGCACATTGTTCCAGTAAGAGAGGATGCCATTCCCACTCCTTCTTCTTTGCTGAAATACACTGAGGCATGCAGGGGGTGTAAGGGGACAGAGAATGGCATTTGGCTCATTCTTTCTATCTCTCCCATTTCACTGTGGACTTCTGATGAGAGCCAGCAGCGTGCTGTGCCAGCCACAATGTCCCACATTGTGCTCCTGAAGTGTGAAGACCGTGAGCCACTGGCCACTGTGGAAACCCTGTCACTCCACCGGCTGCACATATGTGCGAGTGAGAGCGAGCACGCATACAGTTAGAATGTGAAAGAACAAGAGCGTGCATATGCGTATGTGTATGCGTATGTGCATGTGTGCGCTTGCACATGTGTGTGTGTAGAATCGTATATATGCTACTAACAAAAGGTTACATTTAGAGCGAATATTTATTGAATATTCACTAAACATGGTCATGAGACAGATGTGCGCTCATTACACTTCCATCAGCACTGCAGGGTGTTACAGGACCGGTGGCAGTGTGTAAACCACCCCCGAGAGAGGTGCCGAGAACTTGCACCTGGACTTTTAGTGGTCGTGAAACGATATTTTATGGAATGACTTCAAGTCAAGGCATCTGCCACTTCTGAACTTTTCAGGTGACAAACTAGTTTCTTAATCCGGCATCCTACAAAATAGCATTAACACTGAATCAGAGGCGAATTCTGAAAATCTTAGCGAGGTATAAAGTAGCTTTACCGACACCCAGACCTGACCAGGTAAACAAATAAATGGTCCAGTTCGTGAATAAAAGGGCTTGCCTAAATTTATGTTCCTTCATGGACATTCCTTACAAAAGCCCTAAGGGGTTTGGAAGGTTACAGGGGTCAAAAGACCCTCCAGTTAAAGTTTGTATGTTTTGCTTGTCATGCTACATTCAGAGTAAAGAACTCTTAATTCCAAAAAGAAATAAAGGAAAATGCATAAAGAGAACTGCTCCTATAGCTGGGCAATATCATTAGATGATATGGTTGTTATAATACATTATATCACAATACACTTTCCTAAGATGATGGATGGATGGATAGAGAAGACCACCTATACAGGATATAGAATCATGGAGTAACTGCAATTTTACCACCTCAAATGCACTCATATAAAAAAAAATAATAATTGATTTTGGAGTCAGTGTGGTGATAAACAAATTAACACACAAAAGAATCACGATTCATAACCAAAACCGTTTTTTCCCCAAAAATATTTTAAACATAGATATTTTAATAACTTATTTTTTCTTTTATGATGATTAAGGATATTTGATGTTAACATTGTACAGAATCTTTAAATTGTAAAACATCACAGTTTTACTACAGAATTGTAGTGCAAAATTATTATATTTGTAAAAAGAATTATAAAACCTAGCATTGTACCTGACTGCTGGGAGGTTTTTAGCAAACATATGTATTGTGTCCTATATAAATATCTTCATGATTAGGCCTGCACGATTTGTTAAAAAAAAAAAATTACCCTGTGATTATTTTCACACTTATTGTGATTGCGATTTAAACTGCCATATTTAACTATTGAATGCACCATTTGGTATTCAAATGCATATATCAAGGTTAACAATTGTGCAAATAATGGCACAAATGATCTCATTAAGAAGATGTTGTCTATATTAATTTATCAACTTATAATTAGTTTTAATTATATAATAATTTTTGTGAGCATTAGATATGACCATTTAATCAACTCCTTTTACACATTATCCTGGAATTTCCTTCAGGATCAATAAAGTATCTATCTATCTATCTATCTATCTATCTATCTATCTATCTATCTATCTAGTTTCAGGGTACATGATGCCTTGGATGTCTATTATTAAATAGCACTGTAACCATGGTATTTTTATTATAAGAATATAAGCAGATTAACCTTACTAGTGATGAGAGGAAAGGTCAAAGCCTGTTAACTGTGCGAAAAACAATCCAAATGCTCCCCATTTCACATGATTTATACATCATTTAATTGCTTGGTAATCTGCTATCTAAATGCTATAAAATACAAAATAGCACAAAAATTCCGGATGAAGTATTACAAAGCAGTGAAAATTTATAAAACTACGGCATTAAAAGTTTACACATCTAACTGTTCACCAATGAGCTGGCTCCTCCTAAGAGCACCGTGAACTTGTGCATATTTCTTTCACAACAGCTTCGGCTAATGCCAAAACAAACCGTTTTACACTCAACATCTGACCATTTAAAAACGTCCTGAAACATCATGCCGTGTTTGAAATGCTTGAGCGACCGTAATGGGTATTTCATCCATTCCAACACATCACCAGGAAGCGGCCAGTTCATAAAAAGTACGTGAGGAAAAATTAAAAAGAACCGCAATTGTAAATATTATTCGAGATTATATTCGTGAGACTTCATAATGAAGTCTTTTTTTTTTATTTTTTTAAAGTTCCTTTCAGTACACAGCCAAAACCACATTGCTAGCATAACTCTGAATTAAATCAGTGTTCATATAATGTTCATGTGTATCCAGCTGGACTCTTAGGGCTGCGGAATATGTAATTTTTTTTAACTGATTGCAATTTTGGCTTTTGTTGTACTAACACTGCAAAAGTTGTGATATACAGTATGAATAGCAAATCACACACCCACATGCACACTGTACAAACATGTCTGTCAAACTATCAGAAAAGTATCTACCTCTTTTCATAGCCCTTATAAGCTTTGAGTTTATTGTGATGCATTTTAAATAAATGAAAATAAGGATTTCAGTGCCAGACTGTTGCTCTTCCCCCTGTTGATCAGTTCAGCAACAGGTTACACAATTCAGTGTATAAGTTTAAATATCTCCGCTGATTGATTACACATCTAAACACAAAACCTATTTAATGTTCTTGCTTTGTTTTGTTTAGCTTAATTCCCATGATAAAAAAACTGGGCTAATTATATATAGATAATGTATGATCTCATTAAGAGGATGTTTGCCAATATTTATTTATTAACTTTATAATTAAAAAAAAAAATCTATTTAAGTTACTGACAAACTCTACATAAATTCCTGACTATGAGTACCTGTGATGAATTGCAAGCCTTTCGTGATTAAATAATTGCACAGGTCCATACCGCGATTTTGATTTTTGTAAGATTAAATTGTGTAGCAATAGATATGATTATTTGGTCAGCTCAGGGTTACCATCATTCATAATATATGTAGCATCAATATCATTTAATTACTTTCTAACAGTTCATATTAGATCCATTTTTACTTCTGACAAATAATAGCAGCAGTTCACAAATTAACTGGGTTGATTTTTTTTTTTTTTTTTTTTTTAACTGAATCATTACTGATCAATTCATTAAATGATTGCACATCTTGTTGCATTCAATCACATCAGCCTTGTCAGTTAATTATCTTAGAACTGGCAGTGTATTCGAATGTGTTTTGGTTCATTTACTATAATCCCAGGTTGCTCAAGCTAAATTAACTCACTATGTGGCATGACATGAATGCATTATAACAAAAGTCAATCCTGGCTAGAATGTTACAGTTATACCTGGTTATACGTCACGTCCTTGTGATATTACATGTGCATGTTTCAAAGCATAGGCTAGCAATGCAATCCCGATGTGATGTTATGCATGTATAGCATTAACAGGTACATATACAGTACCGTAGAAATGCATGCTCACTGACACAGGTACGCGTGCGAACGAAAATCCCCCCAAGTAAGTAAGCAGTGCACCGATTGCGCTACTTACAGACGCTCGGTGTTCCTCGGGATGCCCCTCGGTACACTCTTGAATCCCTGCGCCTGGCAGTCCACGTGTGAGCTCGAGCAACTGCACTTGTGCGGACACGCGCGCGCCGCGGCCAGGCACAGCAAAAAGCCGCACAGCAGAGCCAATGAGGAGCCGCGCTGGAACTCCGGGCGCCTCTCGCGCGCAGCCGGTGCCATCGTTACCCGCAACTCGGAAACGCAGGAAGACAGAGAGCGAGATCGTAGATATAAATAAATATAAATACGATTTTTAAAAAAATATCCGGTGCTTGTTCCAAAGTCGGTCAGGATCCGTTAACAAAAATAATAACAAAGACCAAGTGATGAACCGAATTCAATTGTGATCAATTCTCCAGTTTGCGGGATTCCTCCAGGCGCGTGGACTCAGTCAGGAAAAGTTAAACTTCCTTCCATTCATCCGCTGAAACCAGGAAAGTGCGCATCCGAAATCCGACATGACCACCATCACACACTGCTCTGCATAATATTCCTCCTTATTGTTTATATGTTTATGTGCGTGTTTATGTGTATGTGTGGGTATAAATATTTATACATGTATAAATTCAAACAGAAGCGTCCTGATTATCCCCCGTGCACAGAAAACCTAAGTTGATCCGAGCGGCAAATCCTCAGCTGTAAAAGTTGAGAAGACAGACAGCAGGCGCACGAGCAGAAACTTCTGAGGTGCGCGGGGAAAGTTTGCGCGTTCACTCAGAGAAGTGCGGGCGGGCGCGAGGGCGCACGCACGCACACAAACACACACACACACACACACATAGGCACACATACACGCGCGCGCTCGCGCAATGAATCCGCGCTCTACACTCCTACTGGCTCTCCGGTGTGATGTCAGTCTGGGATGTTTGGGGGTCTCCTGTAAAAAAAAAAAAAAAAAAAAAGTTTCGGATAATTCGAATAAAGTAAATGATTGATCGTACATAAACAAATAATAGATGCAAGACAAGCGATCACGGATAAAACTAATACTGCTGGATGTTCTGCTTTTAAAGTAGACAGCCTAATGATTTTTGTCCTACAGTGTACTTTCTCGACTTCTGTGTTTACGCAGCGGTAAGTAGCACATCTGCACATTTGCTCCTAATGTCTACTAATGAAACCTGGCTGGAAAAAGTGGCCTGCGGGATTTCTTAGAATAACTCGACCATACTTGCTGAGTCAAACTATTTTTGTGCCATCCCAAAACCCATTGAGAGCGAAGTTCCTCTTTTTGTGGTGATTAACTTCAGTCTATCCGCTGCCGTCACAACTGATTTTCCCTCCTCGAAGCTCAGCATTTTGCAGTCGCAGTGCCCTCGTCTGGCCAGAAAGTAAACATGGCTGAGACAAACGTGTTCAAAAATTGCTTCCATACTCTTAAAAAAAAAAAAAACACAGGTACTACAGTATTAAACTGTACCATGCCTTCTCACTGGGGTGGTATCCACAAGGGTGAGTCCTTTGTACTCTCAGTTTGTTATTACAATATATTTATTCATTCACGCCTGGAGCCTATTCTAATAAGCTCAGGGACGCACTGGATGGTGCCAACCCTTTGCGGGCCACAATAAACAGACACACATGCGCTCACTCATCCAGTCACACATACACCGATCAGCCCTAACATTATGACCACCTGGCTACCATTGAATATTCAGTGATGCGCTGTGGGTTCTGTGGGATAACCAGCATTAACCTTTTCCTCAGTTTGTTCTACATTAGCGCTTTTATTTGATTGCACTACACAGGCCAGCCTTCGCTCTCCATGTACATCAGGAAGCCTTGGCCACCCATGACCCTGTCGCCAGTTCACAGGTTTTCCTTCCTGGGATCACTTTTGGTATGTCCTAACCACTGCACACCAGGAAAATCCCACAAGATCTGCAGTCTTGGTGATGCCCATGTCAAATTTCGCCCTTGTCAAATTTAATCAACTCTTTACGATTGTTCGTTTCCAATACATCAACTTCAGGGACAAATATGTCCACTTGCTGTCTAATATATCCCAACCCATTCCAGGTGCCATTGTAATGAGATATTGTAACTGTAGCTACTGTGACAAGGGCCAAATTGTGATGTGTGATGTGATGGGTCACATCAGAGCAGCTCCGAATCTATTGGGATGTCCCTGCTCTGCAGTGGTCTGGACATACCAAAAGTGCTCCAACCAAGGAAAACCGGTGAACCAGAGACAGGGTCATGGGTGGCAAATGCTCACTCATGCAAGTTGGGGAGTGAAGCCTATCCCTTGTAGTCTGATCCAATAGAAGAGCTAATGTAGGTCAAATTGCTGAAAAGGTTCTGACAAAAAGGTGTAAGAGCACAGTGCATTATTTTTGGAGTGACAAAACAGGAGACCTAATCAATATTAGGCAGGTAGTCAAATTGTTATAGTTGATTGATGTATTTATTTGTTCATTCTGCATATTTTATGCTATGCAGAGGCGCAGAGGGCCTGGAGCCTATTCCAATAAGCTCTGAGACACATCGGTGGGATGGTGCCAACCCTTTGCAGGGCACAAACAGACTCACACTGACTCACTCAGTCACACATACACACCACGAGCAATTTGGAGACAGGAATCAGCCTACAAACCATGTAGAGTACTCACAAAGCAACTGGAGAACATGCTAACTCCACGCACACAGCCTGGAGGCAAGATTCAAATCCCCAACCATGGAAGTGTGAGGCAACAGTGCTAACCCCTGAGCCACCAGGCCCAGACAGCATTTTTGTATTAAAAAACAATACATTTGGGATGTAAATAGCAATTCTCGATTCTAAGTTGCTGTCTGGTGGTGCATTTTTATTGTTTCTGTGAGAAGTTAGGTTAAAGGTTATGTGCCACACTGATGTGACTCTGCTAGCATACTGTAGCATGAACTTCCAATGTCTGGGACTACTATTGAATACTACTCATTTTCTAATCGAACCAATTAAGAACAAAAAATTTTCCCAATCATGAAGGGTAGTGAGGGGGAGGTCATATATACTCATATATACTGTTCCTGTCATGATCTGTTTCCATAAGTTCACCAAACGCATTCAACAGCCAGTCGTCTCCCCTTATACACCATATCTGACCCATCACTATGATGGAGGACAGCATCTTTCTAATTTTGAGGAAAAACAGCAATGTTACATCCCCTGTCTTGGGTATCAGACATAGCATTTGACTCAAATATAGCAAAGATGAGGACATGAATAGAAAGTTAGGCAGATTAAAAAATGTGTATAGTACTGTATGTGTATAACTAAGTGTTATCCCACCAGTCAGTATAATTGCTTTTGAGATGTTCACTCATTCTATGACCACACTAAAAATAAAGCTGAGTAAGTGCAAATGCATATATCAATACTGGACCCCTTGAAGATGAGCTGTACCAAAAATGTCTGTTCTATCTTTATTATCTTTGTTTAGGTTAGGCTTTGATCTAGCCATCCTCTTGCTCATGGTGCAAACTACAGTATGGAGTCAGATCAGTGTCATAATTCACAAATAAATGTTATGCAAATCACAATGTATTTTCTGATTCACAAATAAATGCACCATGTATAACAAATGTATTTTGCATCTACAAACCACTTGCCATTTATGAACCTCTTTTCACCCTAAACATGTGACACCGCTCACATTTTATTGAGATTCTTTATTATTTCAATACTGGCTGGAAATGCAGTGATACATCACTCCGGAACGTTTTTAGAGCCTTATAACTAAACTGTTTTTTGTGATGACTGTAAGGACGATTACAAATTTTTCATTACAAATTATATTAATGACAATAATCTAAAGGTAAAATGGTAGCATTTTCATAATATTTGCACAAATGTCTGACTTTCTTAGTATGTGCTATATTCTGTTTTTATGCTTTAATGACACTTGAGCTGGCGTAGACTGCAGGTTTGTGCAAAACTATATGAGCCATTTTAGATCCAATCTGTAGGCAGAACACACGCTTCAGTAGAAGAGATTGCAAATGAGGAAAAATCTGACCTTTTGTACAAAGCAGTTAACACGGTCAATTTCACTAATTTGCGAACATTTAAACAGGAAACTAGAAAAAGGTACAGAATCTTGAATATAAAAAAAAAAAAATTGGACATGTACTCTATCTGGGTTTAATATTAAACCTCTTTTTACTTTCAATTTTAAATATAAGGGGGGGGAATTATTTTCATTGTGGTCTCAGATTTTTCATGATGGTGTTTATTAAGAAAAGAATATAGAAATGCCCTCAAACATAAGAGGTAATCTGCAGGTTTATCTGTTAGCATCTGCAAACAAAAAGAGCAGGAACTTATTTTTTACACAGATCATTTAGTGCAACATCTAACATCATAATAATAAGATATCACTGCATAAGATGTGGAGACATACTTTATGCAATTCTGAGTTACTGCAGAGACTCGGCTCGGATAGTTAGCGATCTATGAGATGATAAGCACGATGCCATAGACTGCAGGATTAGCATGAAGATTTGGAATCTCTGTTATGATGTGAGAGTTGGATGAACTAAAGGACTAAAGTGCTTCTGAAGTAAGTCTTTTAGGCAGAGAAAAAAACAAGGACTTGTTCCGACTGGTGCTGTTGCTAACGGTGGTAATCAGATGGCATGTAGAATTTTTAATTTTTTTTTACAGCATTTAAAAAAAGGGCAAAAAATTTCAAATAGAAGATTAAAACTCCACATTTCATTAGAAATAATTCATCCTGGACTCCACCGAACAGCACATACCTGTACTAAAGCATAAAATTGTAATGCAACAGTTAGTTCTGACAGAGTAATCCGATTGGACAAGAATCATTCCATGAGGGGTGATATAGAGCATAAGAGCACTGCCACTCTGTGTCACAGGTGTTTAAACAATCATTAATTACGCTAACAGTCGGTGAAAGCCTGGGTGAAAGTAGGTCGGTGCGGTACACGGTACCGGAAAGAGAAAAGCACAGCTGACTGCCAAAGCCCACGTTTAAAACCAGTTACGGGTGCACATTCAGCAAGAAGACAAATCTGATAACGTTATATCTATATTATATATACACTACCGTTCAAAAGTTTGGGGTCACTTTTTTGTTTAGTGATTTATTTTCTACATTCTACAACAATACTGGGGATTTCAAAACTATAAAATAACACATATGGA